>OU015495.1:61773666-61886166 GCA_907164885.2 Dolomedes plantarius | reverse complement strand
TGTGAGCACTGTCAGTTTAATTATGGCCACCCGGTATATATATACACATATATGTATATATATGTATATTTATATATATAATATATATATATACGTATATATTACATTATACAAATCGTTCAAATTTCTGGATATAGATGGTAGCATCATAGATATTACGCATTAGATATTAGATGTTGGCAAAACGTGGTGGGGATAGCAACTGCGTTAATTACGTGAGGCGATTTTGGCGATTTTGGCGATTTTTCGACCCCCTCCCTCCGTCCTAGTAAGATGTCGTGAGATTTGGCTCAACCCATCCCCCCCCCCCCCTAATCTCACGTGAGATTGTTCAAAATGCGTATTTTTAGTGTAATTACCTTAGTGTAAATATCTGTGCTTGATTGAGTTGGATTTATTTTTAAAAAACATAATTTGCTTAATTATTTTTATTTAAGACTAGTTAAGACTAGTATTTAAGACTACTAAGAACGACGAGAGGAGTTGCTCGGGGTAGCGAATTGCTCACGACGTCTCTCTGGGTCTACGCTGCTATCGCCATCTACTGGAGAGAATAATTAACAATTGCTTAACATGTAAGATATGAGTATGAATAATCGGGAAAAAAATACAAACTTTTCCAATACTATATTTTATTTAATTGTGTAAATGCTAAGTTTTCAACATATACTGATGCAGAAAAAAGTTACTTCTTTCAATAAATTTAGAAAATACAAAAATTGAAATTAACTTTATACAACTGGTTCTAGTTAATTATTTTTAATTTGCATTTTTTAATGATAATATATAGAACTTTAATTGGATTCTGGCCAAATATTCCAGAAAATATATATTTTTAAGTTATCAAATTATATACTAACTGAGGTAAATAAATTTATAATTTTATTTCATAACAACTATATAAATTATATGATTATAACTTATGATTTTTTAGGCACACTGCCTTAGGTACAAGTAACTCTACAAATTTGTTGAATATAAAAGTTTTTTTCTTTTTTTGTCATGTACCAGACATCTTGAAGTTAAATTTTTTTTATAAGCTATATAAGAAAAAAAGTTAGTATTTACACTGTAGTTGGATCTGTTTGAGCTATGTAAGTAAAACTAGTAAACAATATGAATTGTAAATTTTTTAAACAATACATATAATTGCTTAACAGTGATACGGCGAAGCTATTAAGTAGCTTTCATTGTTGGAATGGTCTTTATCAGAAAATCACAACGAATGACTGATATTTGTTGTAACAGTTGTAGCTGAGGTTGCAAATGCAATAAAATTTTAAAATGTATCAGGATGAACTCAAAAGTATGTGGTAAATATAAAATAAAATCTTGGAGGAATTTCTGTACTGAAAGATGGGTACCAAGTCCTGTTTTTTTTTTCTAGATCCATCTTAGAAAGACACTTTTTTATGTACCTATGCAGCAACAAGAAATCAGATGAAATGACAATGCTTAGAAAGGTTATTTAATACGATTTTTACTTTTATATCAAGAGAAAAGAGTCAGCACATCAGATAGATGTTAAAAATTAAATACTTCATTTAAAAATTTTAAAGCCTTAGGCAAAGTTTTCTTTACATAGATTTTCATTTAAGTTTTAATTTCAAAGTCAATTAGATAGAAACAGAAAAAGTGATTAAAGAAATCAAAATAACTATGGAGACATAATTTTTAAATTTTTTTTATTATTCAAACAGATATTTATTCGTTATATGAGTGATCATATATCAAATCGGAATGGTATCAAAGAGTCAAATTGAAATGACGCGAAAAGATTTTATTACAATATGTACAATTGAAATTGTTTTGATTATCCATTTTATAATGTACTACGCATGAAACACGTGGTCCGAAAGTTTACAAAACAGTAAAAATATTCTATGCAATAGATGGCGCTACAGTACTCATGAGACAGCAGACTACGGATCTGTGATGAGCAATTCGCTACCCCGAGCAACTCCTGTTAAATCTCTAACTGGCTGACAAATCTGATTGGCTACTGAAAATACGTTTTTCCGTGCTGCCATCTATCGGTCACTATTACATTTAATTGTGGTAAGACGACAGACTATAGCACGCAAGGTTTGTTAGCGCTTACGATTTGTACTGGTAAAAATTTTACATAATATGGCCTCAACATGACATTTAGCTTTCATTTGTTATCTTTCGTCCAGTTTTCGATGGAGAGCAAAAGCAGTGATGAGTTTTTGTCAAACACTTGTGAATTTTGTGAAAAAAGGTTTACAAAGAAGAAAAATCTTTATCAACAAATTAGAAATATTCACAAGATTGATCCAGATATTGCAGGTAAATTGAATTGTCCATCATCGGGATGCAAGTTAACATTTGTCTACTATAAAGATTTAAGGTTACATTTAACCTCTTTCCATCACTTAAATATTGTTGTGAAGAATTGACCTTCAAAACGTTGTCAGGTACATAAACATTTCAGTAATCCTACAATAAAAGTATTATTTTTTATTTATATAATGCTGTAATAGAGAATTTTGACGAAACAATTTCACAGAATTTTTTATTTACAGAAAATATGCTTAAGAATAAAAGATAATGAAAGGAATAGTCTGTTTGTCATCTATTAATTTCTTTCTAGGTATATTTATGTGTAGTTATGTGTAGTATTTAGAGGCTCTCCATAAAGTCATTAAGCATATATATATGAATAGGAAAAATTGCAGGCGTATGGATACCTGTATTAATCATTTAATGAAAATCGTCAAAGTCAAAACAAGGAGAGATTTAATAAGTTAATTAAAGGATGCAATTCAAAAAAGCATAGTGAAATTCATAGAAGCCATAGGAGAGCTCAAGAAATAAATGATCACATGATTCAAGAAGTAAATGAAATTAAGTGGCAAATACGCTCCCAAAGATGTGTAAAATTATTTTATGATGTACAAAAATTAAAAGATTGTGAAATATGTGAGTTGAAATGCACTTATTGTAAACACTGTATTCATGAATTTTCTTGTTCATGCATTGAATATAGCATAAAATTAAATATGTGTAAACATATTCATGCTATTTGCTTAAGAAATGAATCTGATGTGAAGTTATCTAAAAAAGAAGAGGATGTTGTCATAAAAGACTTGACAGAAAGTGAGTGCTTTAAAAGCTTAACCTCCTCAGATGAAGGACTTAAAAATAAAAATGAGATTCAAGAGAAAATGAACTATACACTGAATCTCTTAAAAGGTAAAAGCCTTTGTAACAATGTAAAACAATCAATAAAGAAATACCTAGACAACATCATTGATTTAATCAATAATGAAAGAAAACTGAAACTGAACAGAGAGCCTGTGAATAAAAATATAAAACAACAGCAATGTTTTTATTCAACAAAAAAGAAAACAAACAGGTCGTCTGTATTGGCAAATCCATCCTCAAATTTTAAACTAGCACTTGTTGAAACTACAAAAAGTGGTTGCTAAGCTGTTAACATTCATGACAGTAATGACCATACATATCAAAAACCGAATCACTGTTTGCTTTTTATACGGTTTTTGGCCTAGGGACAATTAAAAACCGATTTTTTTCCTATCCGATATTAATTTTACAAAAAACAAGCAATTACGACGCACGGTTTTTTAGTATCATAGAATTCAGAAATTTACTTGAAATTCTGGTGCTCTGATACATTTAAAGACATGTAAACAAACGTTATGTCTTATATAAATAATTATACACAATAATGATCGATAGATGGCAGCACTGAAAAAGTATTTTCAGTAGCCAATTAGATTTGCCAGCCGGTTAGAGATTTAACGGCTCGTCTAAGAACGTAGTCTAGAATCACAGTGAGGAAATCGAACAATAAAATACTTAAATAAAAACTACTAAAATTCAGAAAAGAATATTCATTCTAATTCAGTCAACGGGGACTCATGTGTGGTCTCAAGAGTGACTACTGGAACTATTCTGTAGGATTTAGCCATATTTTAGTGTAGAAACATGTTTTACTTAATATAACCCAGTTTTCTCGCAATTTTACACTGTTTCTTGCGGAAAAAAAATTACGTGATATTTGCCGAGACCCCCCTCTCCCCCACTTGAGACTGGGTGAGATTCGGCTTGACTCCCCCCCCCCCCCCCTAAAAGCCTCACGTAATTAATGGACGCTCCCAAATATAATTTACAATAAAAATTAAGAGTTAAAATAATCATTAAAACCAAATTTTAACCCTATTTCAATCCGTTGTTATAAATGTGGAATCAGCAGGATGTTGAAGTCTCCAAGCTGCTTAGATAACGATTAAAGCATACTTTTAGGTGTATTCCTCTATAAGCTTAGAACGATGGGTACTTGGAGAACTTTTTAAATATATTTCAAGCTACGTTTGATAGACATTTGCTGGAAACGCGACGCGATCATACATTATTGCATGGTTTCAGATGTATAATTTCAGTATTTTTGATGGTTATTTCCAAATGTAGCCTTAAACTTATTTAATTAATCATTCGTCCACAATATCATCTCTTTGGTTACGTGGGGTAAGCTTTATGTAATACTACTTCCAAATGAAATAAAAAATAGTATGAAATAGATTTTGGAAGAGGGAGTAATTAATGAAAATATTATTTCAGTCACCTAGAATTATGGCTTTTAATTTTCAGGTCTTATTTAAACCACTTCACTTGCCATAGCCAATAATCTCTAACTCTTCGATCGTCTAACACCAGATTACAAACATGGCCTTACAGTTAGTTTATTCAGGAAAGTATATCATTATCTTTCCTAAGTACAGCTTATTGTTCTCAAAATTTACTTTCATCTACTCTTTGAATGTAAAAAAAGAAAAAGAAAACTTATGAAAATATGTTATCACTATTTAAAGCTTAAAAAAAATGTTTTTAAAATTTTTTAAATCCGAATTTAAGTATCCACCCTATGTTGGTATAAGAATGACATTTGTAATTTTTCCATCCACCAACAGATGTCAGCACATATAACTCTCAGAATTTAGAAAAGTCAATAAATAATACTTTTTACTTTTCCTACTTTTTGCGCGTTAAATTTTCCTGCTTTTAGATAAAATAAATGATAAGAATAGCGTAGTAAATCCCCAGCTTTACTTTAATAATTGATTCGTAAGGATTATTTAGTATTCCAGAAGAAAATACTTCTATATTTTTACGTGTTATACCGCAATTTGGATATAAAATTTAAATGCTTTTCTTAAAATAAATCACATTCACTCAATTATTTGATTTTCTCGATAGTTCTAAAGGAAATAATAAAATTTTTAATGCAGAACAAAAAGTTTGGAACAAAATTCTAAATATTAAATGAGAAAAATCTCCAAGTTATTCAATGAATCGAAGACTTAAAGAAGCAATTATTTTTAAGTAGCATCTTATTTTCAGATGAATCGATGAATATGTAATTTTTGTTTACAGAAATAAAAATATATAGCATAATTTATGTTTATTCATTGCTTTTTTCCTTTTGGCAACCTCGTTATGCATAAAAGTTTTTGTTTTTTATTTCATTGTTGGCGTCCTAACAAGATGGCCGTCTTTTAAATTGTTTACACTGTTGTAATCAACTTTTCATAGCCGTTTAACAATTAATCGTACTGTGAAACAGGTTTATTCTATATTGTAATGATCATAGTAATTCGCTGATTATAGCAAGAAATTGAATTGTTGGTGTGCGTGACGTATACTATTTATTTTAAAGGAAATTTAAACTTTTTGATCAAAAATCGATAATTATAATAATGTTTCAGCCCAAAGTTCATACCTTTTGAAAATTATTATCTGTCGAAATTTTTCTCACATCATAGTGAAACTTTATTTAATTTCAAGCCCTGTTAACACCTACTTCGTCAAATGTTATTATGGAAAATACTACTGGAAAAGCTAAAGTGGCTACGTCTGCTAAACCCAATAAAATGAAACAAAAATTTGTTCCAAGAGATTACAAAGGTTTGTCTAAAGATGATTTACGTCAAGAATTACGTAAAAGAGGTATAAAAATTAGTGGGAAAAAAGCTGATTTGGTATGTATCAAATTTAAAATAATGTAATTCAGAATTTAAGCTTTTAAAGTAAAATTCTTTCATATCTTGCTTATCGAATCTAAAAAACTGGTGCATTTGACTGATGTATTTTTAATAATTT
The DNA here is from genome assembly GCA_907164885.2 of Dolomedes plantarius. Taxonomy (NCBI): domain Eukaryota; kingdom Metazoa; phylum Arthropoda; class Arachnida; order Araneae; family Dolomedidae; genus Dolomedes; species Dolomedes plantarius. Next base: position 61,880,022 of record OU015495.1, on the reverse strand, counting down.
TTATTCTTTCTATAAAAATTATTCGAAAAAAGTTTTATATGTCGTCATGTATGTTTTACAATTTTGGTAGAACTGAACTCGTTCTATCCGGAGTGAATGTAATGTTTTAAAGTTCTGATAGAAACCCACAGATGGTTAATATTTATGTTACCTCTGCATAAAATAATATTCTTACTATATGTATATATTTTTTGTTGTTCAATGTGTAGTTTTAAACTTTTAAAATAATTTTAGATTTTAACCCTAGTAAAAAATATCCTTCAGTTTACCTATAATATATTACCCTCTGTAATATTACTAATCATTTATGTTTATGTAGATGAGCTATCTGTTTTATTTTTTTTGGTGTTCGTGAAACTGAAAGTTTTATGATACCGAAGAATACTGCATGCTGTTTAAAATTTAGTTTCTTGAAGCATATAATTTTTTAAAATCCAATTGTCTCAGAGATGTATGTTTATTTAGTTGACAGATTTTTGTTATATATCCATCCAGTTTCTATTAAGTTGCATCTTTCGATATTCACTTATGTTACCCTTGTATTAAATTTCATTGAATTTAGTTATTTTATCTTTTATTAATTTGATAAATCTAGTTATAATTTTGCATGCCTATTTCATGTCATAGCCTGTGTATTTTTATTGAATGATATAATAAAGATATTCACATTCATTTTGTTTGCCTTTTTATTTTCATATATGGTTATAATTTATGTTTTCTGTTTTTTCCCCATTTTCATATCTTTAAAATTATAATCCAATATAAAGGTTTATATTGTTTGCTCCTATAATTTACTGAATTATTTCTTAAAGAGCCATCTCTAAGAAATGTAATTTCATGTATTTATTATTCTGTTTAATATAAATATGCTCTTTTAATCACTGCTAAATTTCTTGCTCGTAATCATTTACATTTTAAAGAATGTCACACATAAGTAAGTACATAATTAAAAGAGAAATATACAAACACTGAAAAATATAAAATTCTCCCCAGAAAAAAAATTTTGACTTGCCTGCAAATGTATTAGAAAAAACAGCAACTCTGAAACTGTAAACTAATGTTAGCTCTTCAAAAAGAGTGATTATTCCTTCAAAGTCTTTTTTTTCCTCATAATTTTCTAAGTTCTTTAGACAAAATGAATATTAATGTTTTTGTTAAACCCTTTAGCAACAGTGTAAAACTCTCACATTTTAGATAATATTCATTTTTAAAATTGGTCTTATGTGTTATTTATTTATTTATGTTGAAAGGTAATCTGTATGACATACATAATTACCACATCTTCAATTCATAATAAATTAAAGGGATTGCTACATGTTTCAAACTAATTGATAGTTCATCATTGGGCCAAGCAGCATTAGGTGGGATTGTTGCTATGAGCAATTCACAAATGATATGTAGGACAAAATTAAAACTAACTTAATTGCTTTTAAAAGTAGCCTTTATTTCTTGGGGGAAAAAAAAGAAGCGAAATTTTAATATTTCATTATAAATATCTTTTGGTTTTTAAATTATTGTTATAGTTCTGCTTGTTCGCATCTATTTTTTATTTATTTTTTAATTCCAGTCAGCATAATCCTTTTATAAAATAGACTGAAATGTATATTTATTTTTTAATAAAATATTCAAAACAGTATTCCCTGAAAAGTAAAATGTTTAGAATAAAAGTAAACAGTAAGTAATTCCATAAACTTTTCTCTCAATCAGAACTATTGACTTGATATACTGCTTTTAATTTTTCTCCTTTGAAATACTCTATTCTATTTATCTTTTTATTAAAAATAAAATTGTTCTTTTAAGGAAAATAATTCCTAAGAATTTATTACTACATTTAGAACATGTTGTTAGATTTTTTTTCTTCGGGAGGGGGTGGGTGGGATTTTAAGTCTATTTACAAGCATGCTGTGTAGTATATTTATGTACATATATACAGGGTATTCATAAATCTTTTGGTGTCTGTATTTCATCTAGTTTTGACTGTAAGACAACTCAAACAGTTTAAATCAAACTATATTAGTTGGGAATTAGTTTTCTGTTATACTTTTAACGAATAGTTGGAAAGAAACTACAGATATATATATATATATATATATATATTTGTGTTTAACTCAAACTACTGCTAATTTAATATTTGATGCTCTTTTTAAAAAATCTTGCAATACAGAATCATGGTCAATTAGATTTGTTGCTAAAAAGTATAATTCTTTGCTTTTCTGTGAAATGTATTTTGTGTCTAATCCTATATTGTTTATTTAATGGCAGCTTTTTATGACAAAATTGCATAATAATGCTATTCTGTTACAAGAATCTTACGCAGTTGTATTATAACAATATTAGATATTTGTTTTCCAAGAAAATAAGGTGCTTGATATTGTTTATAAGTGACTGAATACCAGCAACTGGTGATAAAAAGTCCGTCACATATTTTCAATGATTGGATCCTTTATTGATTTTTGTTTTGTGAAAGGGCCTTTAAGCTTTCAGTATATGGGAACTATTGATTTAGTGTAATTTGACAGTTCCATATGAGATATTACTTATTTTAGATGCAAAAATATTACACTTTTAAAAAGAATTATAATTTTTCTTCCCCCCTCAAGTGCAGTTGGTTTATCCAGGAAAACAATCTGGTTTCCACCCCCATTCTTTTTTTTTTCTCTCTTATTTTCAGATATGCTGACTCAAATATCTGAGCCACGCTTTCATTTTAACTAAGCACAGAATCTATAGGTGCTGAAAAATAACTGCCTTATAGATAGAGGTAAAATGTTAAAGGACAAACGGGTGTAATGAAACTCTATTGTTTCTTGGAAATATGAACACAAATATCCTTAGCTAAAAAATTTGAACTTGTTAACTGAAGAAACTGTTTGAACTTATGAAATACAAAGCATAAATATTTTGGCGCCTTTGGAAGGAATGAATAAAAGCGCTCTGCTGTTGTGCTGAGATGCAAGTACAAAAAAAGGAAATAGCTAGACATTACGAATTTAGAGCTAATTCAGAAGGCTCAAGTGTTGTACTTTAGAGGGGCTAGATCCAGTGGTTACAACCATGCTGCATCTACTGTCTTATGTAAGTTAAGAAAGCATGTGTTGTTTCCATCTTCAGATATCGTAAAATATTTTGAATGATCATCAACACCATGTTTTTGAAATTGAATCTTCATAGAAGGGTCTACTAAGGGCCTTTTTATACAGAGCCACAGCTGTGGCGCGCGTTCGCCACAAAACTGTGGCACTGAGCAGTGGCTCTGTATAATAAGCTCCATAGGAAACAATGGTCCGCTACCGCAGCCATAGTCGCGACCTGTAGTGGCTCAGTATAATAAGCTCCGTATGATTGCATGTATCGCTTCGAGTGGCTTATCTGGGCGTGGGAAGCTGTGGCGAACGCGCGCCACAGCTGTGGCTCTGTATAATAAGGCTCTAATCACGATCATGTTCAGTTAAATGACAAATTTATCATTATCTTTCGTAAACATTCGCTCGTTAATTCGCGAACGTAGAAACTACCCTGGATGTGTCCATTGCTCCACTCAGACACAGCTGTGGGGAAGATACGCTTAGTTCAGCAATAAGTTATTCTTGTATGGCTAGCTGCCTGTTGGCGTCAACCTTATCTTAAAAGCAGAAAATAGTTCCTAAAGCTTGTGAAATATTGATTGCGCTTATTACATGCACGTGGGATCGATGAAGTTCGTATATATCTTTAACAAGTGTGACGAGCGCGGAGCTAAAGCGAATGATCGTATAAAAAATTAATATGCCGAATCTTTATTAATGTTTCGGGAGAAACCGATAATTTATTGAAGCAGTTGATGGAGGCGGAACACCGAAAGCATCCTTATCGTGGTGAAGTAATACAGGAATGATTTAATGAGGGGAATTTTGGGGCACGTGCTCGGAGACTTTTCGGGGTAGACTCTGAGCGAGAGCTTTTCATTTTCGTGTATTTTATTATTTGTGAGATGACAGCAAAAATAATACTCAAAGACGTTTGAAAATCCAGAATTCAGTACATTTTTTTCAGTTGCGTGACTGTAGATTCACTGTTATACCTGAGCTTTAATATTATTTGTGTTAGAAATTTATCAGGCTTAGAATTATGAACCCCTTGAACTTTTGTTAACTAAGTTAGATTCGGGAAGCGAGTTCGCTGTAGTTAAACAAATTAAGCACGCCAGTCAGGCAAGCATCGTAAATGAGGGGGGAAATTCTCATACCAAGCAGCTTAGTACGATGCAAAGATGCCCGAACAGCCAAAAAAGAGAAGAATCTATGACCAAGGTTGGGGGATATCCCAGTTCTCCATAAGGCGAGAGGAAGAAGTTCAGCCAGTGAATTCCTTTGGCGTAACACATTAGTGCTGTAAGGAGATTGCCTTAAATAAAAGACTACCAGCCTTTTGTATTTACATGCTTTAATTGCATCTCGATTAAATACAGGTTATTTACAATATATAATATAAAATTCATGGGTTCATGACATCGACGAGGACCCAGACTTGAGTTGTCGCTGCGCTCATTCAAGTCTTTCTAAGCCCGGCAGTATATCCTTGCCTCCAGCTCCAGCGTCACTCTGACTAACTTAATCTCAGAATCTCTACATTCCTGAATCCGCGTTCGGCGTCTTTATATACCCCCGCTGAACGTTCTCGAAAGGTCTGGAACGCCGCCTTTCTTTGTTCAGACGACTAGGCGTCTCCGGCCGGCAACTCCTTTTTAGTAGCTGACTGTGCCGCGAGCTGTCGGTAGCACTTCCGGCCTTTATGTCGCCAGGTGACTGCCTGTCTGCAGCCGTCTAAATCAATTATGTGCACAAACCGCGTGTTGGTTGGTCATCCTGGAATTTCCACACATAAAATATTCGCTATTGTACGGGAGTCGTTACAGTGCCGAAATGGGAGAATCAAACGAAGAATTAGAATAGCATCCGCTTAGTGGTAAACAAGTGATTAATTTTACTGCTTTTAGGTAAAAAAAAATTCACATAAAAAATTATAGACAGAAGAAGCTTTTGTTTTATTATTATTATTATTTTACGTGGACCATAAATTTTTCAAAACTGAAATACGAATTTTTTTCAACGCATTCGCGAGTAATTCTTGACTAATGGAGAATAGCTTTGAAATTTTTACTATTTTGTATGTCAAGATTATACATTAGCATTACCAGCTTGTTTCAAGTTATAGTCTATGACTCAACTATTATTTACTTCCATTTAGGTCAAGGCCCAATTTTTTTTAAATAGTTTCTATTTTCCGTGAAGTATGCAACAATGACTAAAGAAAATAACAATGTAAAAATCGGAAAAGAAACCGTTAAAGTAAATTGCTTCTACTTCGCACGTAACTGCTTGAGCGAAACTCTATGAATGAGATAGTTATGGACCTCGTTCTACTGATAATTTTCATTTGCAGAGATTGCCATTCATATAATGAATGGCATAGGACTACGTATTTATCGCCAAAAAACGAAGTCTCTAGCGGAAAAGTAATGGAAGTAATCATCTTCAGTAACGTATAGAAGAGAAACTTATTTATATGTTTTGAAGAAAATAAATAAAATGTTGGCCCCTTCAGAGTAGAAATGGTACTGAAATAAACTATTCTTCGTTTTGAAAGAAATTGTTGGCTCTATTGAACGTGAAAGAACAGAACTGGATATTGCTTTACCGGGGATTTTGTTGTTTTTGTGTGTGTGTTTCAGACTCAACTTTTAGAATATATACCTTAGACCACACGCCTGCGACCCATGTTAAATTTGGTATTATACCAAGGTTTATTCTGATACGATTTAATTAAAATTTCAAATTTTCGTGTTGTTGACAATTAAATAGCCTTAATTATTTATCATTATTTTGAAAAGTAGCTTTGTGCTCAACAAATGATCTTTTGATGATTTTTAGTAAATTGCATCCTTCGAAATATTCGAATGTTTCCTCTTCTTTTCCTTAGGCTTAGAGCCACATAACCTTATTCTCAGCCTTTTTTGTAAAATACAATCCTTTTGTAAAGAAAGAAAGAAAAAATCCTTTTCCTGCCGACATAGGGCAGAAATGAAATGTGAAATGATCCGTCTATCGTCTAAACATGATGATAATAAAATGAAATATCATTAAAAGTACCTTTAACGATATAAACCATGACCCGAATTTACCGATGCTTGTTTTATTCTTTTAATAGTCATTGCTTTGATACCGAATCCTTACAAATATACTGGTTTAGCGCGCCGTTTTTCCTATATTAAATTTCAAACGAACTCGCAGGTTTACCATTACTTAGATATATATGTATTTGTCTGTTTATAGCGTGGATCATGGCTGTCTCCGGAAAGATCCCTGTTTTTCATTTTTCTGTTACCTACAGTTCGCTATAGGGATATTACTTCACTGAGTTTTATTTGTCGCGATTTTCGTTTGATATGTGCGTGTTGTGAGTACTGAGATAAATGAGCGACTAGCTCCGATTCTCTCATCTGAGTTGTTAAAACTTTGTTGCCAATTAATCATATATAAATAAAATCAGATGTACATAAATAGACTTGAACATAAATTGATATTGAAAAACCTGACATTGAAATCAAGACCACCACCTATAATGAGTAGTTTGACAATTTCAACAACCCTGTTCTGTCAAAATGTGCGAAAATAACCCGGGCGTACTACAGTGCGTATCTGAACGATTTTTTGAGAGATGGACTCGCGTGAAATCGGGCCCTAGAATACTCGTTATCTTTTTGCGTGTGTACTTCCTTACGCAGGGATCGTTTACTTATCTGTGAAGAGCGATTGCTTACTCGTCTATTGTAAATATTTCATTCTTAGTCTTTCAAGATCTAACATTTTTGCATAAATGCTATACAGATATTCTTCGACTTACGACCGAGACATTGGTCGTAAGACGAGTTTCAAATTTTTTTTTTTTAAATATATGTTCATACATACATTTTTTACTTTCACACATACATACGTAATTTAAAGTACATTGTACTTTATTAAGATGGCATAAATTCTTCTTCTCCATCACTACTTATTATGTTAGTACAATCCAATGGTTCAGTCTTTTGCAACAGAAGATACTTTGCAAGTATTTTTTAACAAAGTTATCCGAAGGAGTTTTCAATAGTCATGTATTACATATAGGTATGTATTGTACATTCAAGGAACAATATTTTTGAGAAAAAGATTAAAAAAATAATTAAAAAATAAAGGAAAATTTCGGTCGTAAGTCGAGGAATACCTGTATTGAGGTGTTCAACACTTTTTAGTGCAATTACACAACGACGGGTGACTGACAAAAAAATCCCGAAAACTAGAACTAAGGGACAGAAATCATTAAGGATTTAAAAAAAATTTGGAAACGTCCTACAGATTTTTTTTTCATGATAAGAAACCGTTTACGCCGCACCGGCCACATTGATAAATTAAGTGAACATCTTAAAAAACAATATATCATTTAAGAAGTGTTATGTTACCGAATCACGTTGTTATATTTCATGAAGGCAAAAATCTTTCACTTTATGTTATTATACTTATTGAATCTGGGAAAATAGTCAGGAATGTAAAAGCATAGAGTAATGACAAAGCTTGAACTAAATTTAAATGAGATAAAAATTAGTTTAAAGTTAAAAAAATCGGTACCAGTCGCGATATCCTGCTATGCCCGGTTCGCGAGATTAACCCGTCCCCGTGTCTGCTAAACTAACAAACATGCATTTGTTTACCTTCAGTTGTTAATAGTAAGAAGTTTAATAATAATACCTCCTTAATAGTAGTTCCGATATTTCATTAATTGAATGATAATCATCAGACGAGACATCATTATTAAATTACTTTTTTTCGGGTTCTTGATTATCTGATTACAGCATAAGACATAAGGAGAAAATAATGACTGTGATATAGTTTTGCAGATATGAGACTTTTTGCGGGGTTAATAACTACTGTGGAATATTTCTAGGCTGTACAGAAGAATAAGCAAACAATAAAAAAAGCGAGAGTTCATATTTTTTGTGTATATGACCCGATCATTCTTTCCTTGAAAAGACAGCGATAATAGTATGTGCTGCAGAGAGATCAATGTTCAGAGGATCTCATCGATGGGAATGATAACAAAGAAAAATTCATTTTCGCTCGGGGCATTCTGTTTTTTAATGACTACCCTGGGCTTTTCTCTGTTAATGAAACGTTTCTTAGCGATCCAACGAATATCTTCTAGAGAAAGAATCATCCTAATTTTCGTCTCCCTTGTTTCTTTATTCCCCTGTGTGTAATCTATTCAACTTTGATTTACCACATAGACTTAAAACTGTTAATGAGTTAGCTCATAATATTTATGATAAATGCTTAAACTTTGGAATATAATTCCAAAACACCGCTGTTTCCACAAATCTATTTTCATAAACATGCTGGTTTTCGGTGCTGAGGGTACTCAGATCGAATCCTGGCGAAGCTCCACTAAAATGCCTCCGTTTGTGTCGTCCCTTCATAGGGGGCAATGTTGGCCCCCCATAATAAAGTGGCCGGCAAAACTGCGGTGAATTATAGGCGAATGTCTTCGCGACAAGTGCCTCCGCATTAAAAAAAAAATAAATAAACATAGTTATAAATTTATTCGTGTTTATAGACCATGATGATATAGAAGGGATAAGCATTTAAAGCCTCTTAATGCAACGTTTGTTAATGCCTGCAAGAATTAAGTTAATCATTTTTTTTTCTCGTACAGTCGGACACCGGTATAGCGAACACGGTATATAACGAACTCACGGCTATAACGAACGAATATTTTGGTCTCGCCGTTTTCCTATTGTACGTAATTTAATTAGTATTGTGTCAGTTTAATGTAATTGATTTTAGTCGATTTAATTCATTAATGATCATTTTTAATAGATTTTATCTTTTTTTAATACATCATTATTGAATACTCATTGCAACTAATGAGTTATACATTTTGTAAACTCTAGCATTTTTCTTAACGGTGGTTCGGATGTAGCGAACCATCAGATATAACGAACAATACCTTTGGTCCCTTGAAGTTCGTTATAACGGGGTTCGACTGTATTTGTTCTATGGCTCCATGTCTGTGTTTCCCTCATCACCCAACGAGTGACTGCATCTGTATGATGAACACTGACTACCGTGCTGACTACATCTCCAATAAATTCATTCGCATCAATTCCCGTGTGTATAAATTAATTCCCATTGTGATTATTATCATATATATATATATATATATATATATATATTTGTGTATGTCAAAGTCACTTGCTTAATTATTCACTAAGAGACTGTAATCCTACACCAGTATATGGCATTTTAATTTACTTCGTTTGTACACTCAGTGTCTATTGATTTTGGTACTCAGGTGGGCATTTGGGAACAGACACATCAATCTATTTCTCTTATAGCGCATACAGATTGGTACAGAGTTCTCTGCATCTGCCAGTGATTTATGTTAACTCTGTACTCTGTATATGCGTGGATCTCCTCCTCTGGCGAACCGATACATAGCATCAAAGGAGAACCCGAGGTCCCGGGGGTCAAATGGTGACAGTGGAGGCGGGGGACACTAGATCAAGAAACACGAGGGACCTTGGGGGCTTGAATGGGGGTGTTCTAAATGGGGGAATATCTGGAAGACACTTGTTCATTGGAATGGGGGTGGTTCTAAATACCGTCTCTAATGTTACCGTGACTAATGTGATGACAGGAGTCGGGGATCTGCAGGCAGAGAACTCTGTACCAATGTATATGCACCATTAAACATTTCCTTTAGTTGACTTTTCAGCAAACAGTGACTTGGTCCAACCAGACAATGGCTCAACCAGAATCGCCATCAAAAAATTTTCTTTTCTTTCGTGCTTTTTTAATTAATTTTTTTTTCAAAAAAATTAAGTCAAAAGGTATCCGGCAAGACAAATCTCTCTGCTATTCTAGAGGACTACATAATCATCTGCGGCTTCCACATTTTTATGTGCGTTGAAAATTTAATTTGGTTTTTAGCGTGTTTGGAGCTGTAAACTGAAAGTGTCATTCTGGCAGACGGAAAGAGGCCAATTTTCGGAATGCTGAGTCGGCTCGATTCGGGAAAGGAAGGGAACTTTATATAAAGTAACAAATTAACAGTGAGAGTGGGGATGTGGTTAATTTTCGCACGTGGTACAACTACAAAAGCGAAAATTCAGACGAGGAATTTTAAAGTAATATGCGTGTGTATGTGTGTATCTCTCTCTCTCTCTCTCTCTCTATATATATATATATATATATATATATATATATATATATATATATATATATATATATATTATATACATATTATATATATACAGTGGAATCTCGATCGATCGTTTTTCCGTATGCACCGTTTATTTCATCCAGTCCCGAATAAATTCCATAGAAAACAAGCAAAAACAGACCGCATGGATCGTTCCTTGATCCATCGTTTTCCCGCAATATTCGTTCAGAATATCGCAGCTTTACATTAATTTATCGCATCGATCGTTTATTCATAATAACTGAACCTGAAATATAAATGTTTGGATTGAGCTAGAATGACGCTCTAATTAAGCAATGAGCAGAACATTTGAGATGCACGGTCTCGTATTTTTGTTCTGTCTTGTTTAGCCTGGTTTCGCAAAATCGTACCACTCCCATTATTTGTTCTTCGTTGGTGTTCCTTAATTTTTTAGCCCCTGAAGTAGCCTATTTTCGGAAACTAATTCCAAATTCTCCGACTATTCAAAATTTCTGTTCTTATCAGCAATGGCTCACAGTCAGCCGACCTGAGCGGTTCCTGCTGTCCTCTGGCTTTTGTCTTTGCCTTGGGATGGAAGCACCCTGGTGTTTGGTCTAGGGTGGGAAAAGTTTTTGATTGCTGAATTTCTACAGTGGCCGATGAGGGTTTCACCCGGAAGCAGAACTTCCTGGTGGTCTTATGTCGGACCCCATCCAGTGCAATGGAATGGTTCTAGTTACAAATGTTAAGTTACAAATTTTAATTTCATCATTGAATATGTAGTGGTCAGGCACAAGTGGTCAATCTTAATAAAAGAACACAGTTTCACGCATTAAAAATGATTTATTAAGTAAACGAGACTCTACGAGCTACACGACGGACGTCCCCAGACAAGGGATCCTCACGTGTCTCCTGAAGAGAATAAATGTAAAAACGTAATTATACAACGCCTCCATCCACTAAATTCCCAAAGTGGACCCTTCCTGTGATCAGAATTGTCATTGGGTCGGCAAATATCTTAGCCATACAATGCCTTATATGGTAATGCTCTCTACTCTTAATAATTGCTGTCTATTTTCTCACGGGACATTTTTAGATCAGAGTTCGCCTGAGGATAAATATATAAATTACGAAAAGTTTAAAGGCGTTAAACAAAAAGTAATTTATAGGCAAGTTATTCGTTTAATTAAGTTAGGGAATGAGAAATACTTTTATGACATTATATATATATATATATATATATATATATATATATATATATATATATATATATATATATATATGTGTGTGTGTGTGTGTGTGTGTGTGTGTATGTGTGTACGTTCTTATGTATGTATGTATGTATACATGCACACACACAGAAAATGAGATCTTATGGGAAAAATATAAAATTAATGAACAATAAGTATAAAAGTTGACAAAACTTATCAGACAGAAGCTTCCGATTATACTGCGAAAACTATAAATCGAGTACGGCAAAGAAACGTGAAAAAACAAATACTGCTAGAGAGTTACCTAATTATCAGAAAACTTATTTCATCCAACTTGTTTCATAGTCGTTCTCAATATCCATTATATAATCGGATAAAATTTAAAAAAAAGAAAGAAAGAAAGCCAATATTTTTTTCAAGTGCATTTGACGAAACGAATGTTCATATGATATAAAGGATAATTCAACAGAGATACACAACATTGATGAAATTTTATTTGTGATTGCAATGTTTATTATAAAAATCATTTTTCGTGGAAATAGTTATGACGCCATTTATCCCGATGCAGTGGTCATAAAGTGTTATTTTATGGTACTAGTTATTACGTCATTTCATATCATTGGTTCAGCTGCATTTTTTTTCGTTAGTCTTGCTTGTTTAATAGTGTTTACAGAGCAGATGTAATATGTTTTTTGTATAAGTTTAAGTTTGTCTGTTTGAGCTTTTTGCTTTTGTAATCTATCTTCGCCACCTGTAGTTTTCTACAGCTTTTTTTTTTTTAGCATTATCGCGTATGAATGACTTTATACACACTTTATGTATATATATATATATATATATATATATATATACACACACACACACACACACACACATATATATATATATATATATATATATGTAGTAACCCGTCTTCTTCCACCTCATATTTCAATCATTTATTCTCCTATGTGACGCCTAGATGTCTCCCGAGCAAGCGTTGCCACAACTCCAGAAAAGAAGCTTTCGCCTCGAATTGGGCGCGCTATGACTTTTGGCAGGCAGACATGACCGAAAGTGGACACGAGTAAAGACGGACTCGTAATGTTAGGTGTATAATGCTAAAACGACTGTGTTTTGTTTGAGGAAATTAATCTTAAGACGTGTACAATGAAGACGTAACACCATATTAACTTTCTTGTAAATAATATATGTAACCCGTGTCGGCCATATACATATCCACTACTTAATAAACGTACTTCTTTTCAGTATTCCCGTTTGACCAACACCTGACTGATGATGGCCCACTACAAACACACACACACACACACATATATATATATAAACGACATTTTAACGCTGAAAACTAAACCTGCATTATGTTTACTATCCGAACATGATACGCATTCGTTTACGTTAGATGCACGTGTTGTTTCTAGGTGATCGGCAGAAAACTACGCGCGTAATCCGGACATTGATAAGACTTTTGGTTGTATCATGGTTGTATCATGTGTCAAACATAGTACTTTTTCTTTATCTTTTTCCAGATTCCTTTTTTTCCCCTGAATGTTTATCAATGTCTTTCATTTACAGAGTGATTCTGAGGACACTGTTCTATCGTTTATTTGACCTTAGAGACTGACGATTGCAGAATTACGTCATTGATAAACAAGAACGGCGTAACATTATCAGACATGGATAGAGATAATCTTGTTAACAGCCATCGGTTTTTCCATGAATTAAGCTCCCTGTTAGTTTGCTTTTCGTTCGAATCATGCTCCAATTATATGTGCGTAAAATCATCTTTTTAAACTTTCCGTATACTTTTACTGGAGGACATATTTAAAAGAATCTCTCCGGTTTTACATTAATATTTCAACACACTTTTCCAATAATTTCGAAGTCTGATTTCAAGTTTCTACCATTATTATTTCGCAGTTCTGAGAATTATTTTCGTTTTGTAGCTGAAAAAAAAAAAGTGTCTAAAATTTATTGAAGAAATAGCTATTATAAGTATTGGGAAGGCGTAACTTTAGATACGATAAAGGTTCCATTCTCCTCATTTGAAACAATGAAGAATGAATTAATATCTTTTATTTTCTATGGTTAATTTAATTTCGATGACACATATTTAATTCTTAAAACAAATTATCTGCATATTTCCCTGACTAGATTAAAATATTTAATGATTAAATTTTACATCCCTTGAAAAGATCTAAATTATTTACGGGCGTGAAAGCTTTAACGTTTAATTAATGTGTTTTTTTTACGACATGAAATTTAAAGAGAGTACTCTGTAACTCAGTATCTAAGGTAAACAGAGTATATATTTCCCCTAAATTTACACCTGCGCATTCGACGCAAAATAATCATTATCTTCGAAGTAAGGTCGCAGTTCTGTCGTTGCAATTACTTTCTGATATCGTTTGACCTTTTTAAATGCTAAAGCTGTACTCATTTATCCGGGGGAGAAGAGCCTTGTGGCACACAAACAACGCCACTAATGATATTGTTTTCAAAATTCTTCTAAAATGATTTCGACTCTACTTATCAATTTGTCTTACGTTATATCGGCACACTTGAGCAGTAGCATTTTTTTGTCTGATGTCATCACTCATTTTTACGGCATGGCTCTAGGCCACAATTGAATTCTGATACTTTTTATGAGTTCGTTGTTGGCATCGATCCTTCTCATTCGTGCTCATAAGTCGATCTCGATGCCGAACTCGTAACCTTATTGAAGGAGGAACTAAGGCTGGCATTCAACCGTTGTGAAGTTTTTTTAAAAAATCCTTTTTCGAATTAAATTCTTCAGCAAGAAAGGAAAAATACCAAGATAAGTTACCTCCATTAATTATTTTTATTAAAAAAAATAATAATATAATGATTGCAAAAGAGGTACAAAAAAATATTTTAAGGAATTCATGAATGTCACATCAATTTTCTCTCTCTCTCTCTCTCTCTCTCTTCTTTTTTTTTTTTTTTTTTTTTTTTTTTTTTAACATGCTGAAAACTGATTTCACGGATCGATTGTTCTTTGTATGTATCTGGGGTTACTAAGAGAAAAAAAATTAGGGCTGATTAGCTCTCTGATGTGACAATATGATTTAGAAAACTGTTTCGTATCAAAAATTCAGAAAAATAACGTCAAAAATTACTTTATATTTTACGGTTCTGTGCCGTTGCGACAGATAATCTTTTATCTTTCTAACGAAGTCCGTCTTGCGTTCTTATGAATGAAACAAGTTTATCCTTATCTCAATTATTTATAAAAAATTAAATAAATAAGTAAAATAAAGTGTAATGCAGGTTTCCTCGAATATTACGAGCGTTCGAGGAAAAAGCGTGTTCGTTATTTTGCAATTGTACCCACTCATTATACTGAAAAGATACATTTACACTGAACGTGATTGTGAAATAAATCTTTTATTTTTCGTGACAGTTGAAAAGGGATGAGACCAGCTGAAATCATTTCAGATTCAGGGCTTATTCAGTTTGTTCGGAGTTTTGGAGCAGACCCGCGCGTGCATTTACTTTTCACAGGTGTGGGTGGTTTTTTTTTTTTTTTTTTTTTTTTTTTTTTTTTTTTTTTTTTTTTTAAATCTCGATTAACTTGGTGAAATATTGCTCCCATATCCTTGTTCTATATTGTTG
Source organism: Dolomedes plantarius (assembly GCA_907164885.2). Taxonomy (NCBI): domain Eukaryota; kingdom Metazoa; phylum Arthropoda; class Arachnida; order Araneae; family Dolomedidae; genus Dolomedes; species Dolomedes plantarius. The sequence continues at coordinate 61,864,945 of OU015495.1, read as the reverse complement.
TTCTTTTCTTGCGACATCCACCCATATGTAAACTAATTTACATGAGTCAAAAATGAAACTCGTTCACCTGTGTAGTATACAAGTGCATATACAAAGATGTATTTGAAGAAATAAGCGGCAAAATTTAATATTTTTGGGTAGGTTGAATACTGACTGTTTTGGGAGTCTAATAACGCTCATAAGATTGAATTATAGCAAGAGAAATGGGACCAAAAGTAAGAAAACAATGCTAATTTGAAACGAGTTCGTTGTTTAAATTGTCTGATGCATAGCAAATGAAACATGCTTGAGAAAATTGCATGAAACACACCTTACTAAAGGTCGTGGACTTTTTCCTGGGATCCGACATTATTAAGACGCGACTCGCGGCTATTGAATTAATTCTTTCGATTGATACTTAAACGTAGTCTTTTCTGAGCAGATTAAAATAAAAAAATCTTCTAAATCCAATACGTCTCCCCTGGTATCGTGCAAGCAAAGATAGTGTTACACAATGTAACACCATCTTTGCTTGCGTTCATCGCTCTCATTCAGATATAAAGGGTCTATCACCGCTATCATCTATATATATAAAACAGATCCGTGACTGACAGATAACGCACAGACCAAACTGCTAGACCTAAAGGGCTGAAATTTTGCATCGCTATTCTTCTTATAGTGTAGAAAGATTTTTGAAAATGTCTTCTTAGATTTTTTAAAATGAAATTTTTAAGCTGTTTTTGTAACATTATTTAAAGTTTGCATTTAAAATAATAATCTGAGGGTTATAAAATTTATATCATGAGAAAGACCATAAAAATTCCTTTAAAATGAAATTTTTTTCGAATCTTTACCTTCCTTTTCTGATTTTTGGTGAATCTTTAAAGACTAATTTTTAGAATTTAATTTATTAAATGCTGATCACGGGGTTTCTTTTCTTTTTGCGATACTTTAAATTAATTTATTGTCACGTGCATAACAACGGAATAAATTGACAAAAAAAATAAAAATACGGTAAAAGATAAAATTTAACCTCTAGACTAATTGAGATGGAATTTTTTAAAGAATTTAATCCAAATAGTATGTTTTATGGATAGTAAACATACAAATTAATTGCATACATTGACCTTTGTATTTAATTTGAATATTTTCTTCTACATTATTTTGTCTATAAAATATCCGTTACGATATATATATATATATATATATATATATATATATATATATATATATATATATTTGGCATTAATTGCATACATTGACCGTTGTATTTAATTTGAATGTACTCCTTAGCGAAGCACGGGTATTCAGCTAGTCCAGAAATAAAAGGCAACCCTTTGAAGTACGTAGTTCTGAGAAATATAGAGGAACCCTACTCGCAGTTGACTGTTTAGACAAGAATATCCCATGTTACGTGAAATAGCCCGCGAGAGTGATACCGCCGTAAGAAGCTTCACTTATTCTAAGAGAGGCATCTCCAGAGTCCCCAGCACCCATGGACATACGTTTCGCCGTCATTAAAGTGCTCCGCAGCATGGCATGAACTAATACACTAAGGGCGACAAAATTCTAAAAGCCTAATTTCTCTAAATTATTGGCTGATGAATTTACAATTGTTGGTCAAACCAGCTCACAACGGAAAGAAGCAAGAGTCATCGGGGACTTTGCGTGCAAAATTAAGACAGTTCGAAGATTATGTAATTGCATGAAACAGCATGTACAAAGAGAAGTTTCAAAGGTATTAGGCATCTTTCGGATGGTATGCGTCTCCGGCATCCGGTCTTGAAATGCAAATCGTAAACACACTTGGACAGTTCCGTTCTGGGCTGGATTGACTGGCAACTGCCATTCACAAACAAAACATTCAGAGAAACTTCTTTTTGAATTTTGTCTCATTCCGGTTGTTAGATGGTTATGCCTTGCCGGTGAGCTTATGATGAAGGTCCAAGAGTGCTGGCTACGCTAGAGATGCCTGTCAAACAAGTTTGTTCTCAAGTTCGTTTGAGTTTTTTGCGTGTTCATAATGTTCATAAGGTTTCATCTGAAATTCTGAATATATGTATATATATATATATATATATATATATATATATATATATATATATATATATTTAAATTTGACTCGAAAGAGGACGTGTATGAAGGCGAGATCATTGTTTTGCATCATGGAGATTTAGAAGAAGAAAAATTCGTCTCTTAAAATTACTGAAATTGATAGTAGGCCATTTACAACGGAGCATTGGATTATAAATTGATGTAGAAATGAAGGTAAATTTCTTAACAAAGAAAAAGTTTATAACAAAAGTTTAGGCATATTAGAAAAGTGAGAAAAATTCCATTTACAAGCGCATCTAAGCTTCCATCAGAAGCTGAAAAAAAATTGTGACAGTTATAATTCCCAAGTAATTAGGTATACTCCAACAAACATGGATGCTGTTTAACGAGGAATTCATTAGCAAAGACAATAGACAGAAACGACTGAACTTCGTCCAAATATACACTGAAGATTTCTTTTGTTTTCGAAAAGTCATATTCGCTTATGAATTTTAAATTTTACTTATTTTGTTCCAATTACACATCCCTTAATCCATTCATTTGCAAAACATATAAATCACTCAATCAACTTGTTTATTCTAAAAAGCGAGTCAAAATTAGCAATCCGTCGTATGCGGGAGCTAGGAAAATACTTTACGTTAAACTTGACGGGACCCCAAAACACACTATGAATTCCAATTCGCTCATTTTAATCAATTTCTAGGTCTAAACTTGGAAACACGACATCCAGGGAATGGGTACAGCAGCGTACACACTCTTTTGTGGCCTACAGAACAGCTATTTGGTTATTCCGATGATAAGGTCGACCTCTCAGAGATAACTCCTGTTAGCGTACAGCGTCTGTTTACGTTCCTCTGGGAAACGGCTTGATTGGACTACAGCTGTAGTGACAAGAGAGGCCTTGATAGTCAAACATCCTATTACGCTAATTGCGTGCTTAGGAACCGAGCGTTATTTAACTAGCAGCATGAGGTGGGATGTGCGCGCTGTGCATCTAATCAAGCGAGAACTTGCTGCGCGCTGTGCTTCTAATCAAGCGAGAACTTGCTGCTGCGGACGTAACCATGGGTCGGGAAGGGAGCTAAATAAACAGTTCGAGGCTCCCAGCGGATTCATTACCTATGCCCTTTTCCAAATTTTTTCAAATCGATTAAATGCGAAAATTTCGCAGTTATTGAACTTGAACAGCTCAGAAAATTGTTTGGGAAAGAAGTATTTGAAAATGATTAGGCTGGTACGAGGTGGTACCCAGATGGGTCCCATATTAATAAGTACAATGGGCTGGTTGAACCTGACATAGAAACTCGAATAAGAACTAAGCATAAGCAATAACAAGTTTCTCGTTAAGCCTCCTGATAAAGACATTTTAGAGTTGGGAAATTGTATTTGCCATTTGTTAGTAACAATTACGTATAAACGGCTTTTTCTACTTTTATGGATTTATTTTCTGCATTTTGATTTATTTATACTTAAATACATTTTGTTAAGTTATTCATATGTGTATGTAATTTAAATGAACGCCCCCAAAAATTTATAACATAACCAGTGGTACGCCACGATCCTACAAAGTTCTCAGGTGGTACTCAGGTATAAAAAGGTTGGGAATCACTGCCCTAGAACATTAGGTAACTTATCACCAATCCCCAACTCCCAGTTTTTTAATAATAAATTTCACAATTCGGAAATCGAACTCGAAACCTCTCGAGGATAGCCTTGGTATCCATTCACCGAGACGAGAGTCATCATCAATTTCCATCCCGAATTTGCGAAAACGATTTTCCCAATCTAGAAATGGAACTGAAAAACCTCTTGACCACAGTTTTGTGGAACTTACGACTCCGGGAATAAGTAAATGCTTGCTCAGGAACTATGTCTACTTGCGTTTAACTTACGAAAGGGAAAGTTTGTTGCCTCTGAGGCTGACTCCAGCAAAACTGGGCTCACGCCTAATAATGTATTTCGTCGATCGTGTAGCTTTCGTTTTCTCGGGTCGTTGCACCGAAGACAATTGCAATTTAATTATTTATTTTGATTTCTGGGAGAAGTGGGAGAACATTGCATCTAGGATTAACCTCATCCGTAAGCAAAAGTAAAGTAAGGAATATTAGTCATGATCATGGCATTGTTTAGAAGTGCAATGGTGCAGCACGTCTGTCCTGAAACTGATGGTACCTGGTTCTGCTCTCAAGTTAGCCAATTGTAATATATGCACAGATAACAACAACAACAAGAAAAAAAAGATGAGTGGGAGAGTAATTTTCACAAGTTTCTTAAGGAAAAAATGAGTCGTAATTCTAGGTTAGGTATTGAACATTGTTTAGAGCGTGTTCCTGTCTGTTTGGTTATCGGAACACGTAACTTTCAGACAGAAAGCACCTACTCCTTTTACTAAAATGGAGGAAATATATATTGTTTAGAAAATCCATAAGGAGTTTGCGGAAACAATGTCTAACAGTGCTATTTGAAGCAGAATCCAAGAGAATAATGTCCAACAACAGCTTTACACTAAAACAAACGATAATAATTTATTGGAGACTTAATTTGTATGCTAGATTATATTTACACAGTTTCTTTGGTAAGAAAACAGCAGTACTTAGGAAACTGAAGCTTAACCTAAAATGTCACCCTCGATAGCTCTCCTTTAGATTCTGCGTATTTACCTTTGACTTGCCCTTTCATCTCAACGTTCAGCACAACGCCTTTGACTACACGTTTCAGCTTGTTTTAAAGGCAGAACTCGAACAAGGGTGGTACGAGGCTTGACCTAAAGGCTTGCAGGCGTTGCCAACACGAACTTAAACGAAAACTGTTATGTTATATATACAGTGGTACCTCGACTTACGAGTGTCTCGACTTACGAGTTTTTCGAGATACTAGCATTCTCTCGGTAGATATTTTGCTTCGAGTTACGAGCTAAAATTCGGGTTACGAGCAAGCTTCAGATATCCCACCGCTAGTTTGAGCAGCGAATGTCATGTTACGTGCTCATCAAATGAGAACACAAGAATAATATAATATTTACAACCTTTATGTACAATTATTATACAGTTGTATAATATTATTCTGAGACTACTATCCAGTCTTAAACCGAGATTGGATTATGAGAAAACGTTCTTCGGATTCTTCAAAAGAAGAATCTGGACATTACAGCCACAGTGAACGATGCAACAATCGCCCAGCTTCCGTGTCTCACTCGTTCACTTTAAGAGAGTAGCTGGTAATAAAAGCGAAATTGAGGAAAGCGGCGCGAAAAGACAAAAAAATCAACGAATAAGATTTAATTTTTCAGTTCAGCCTTTCTCCTCCTCTTCCATCAGAATCTTCAAGTCTGATCTCCAAGGTAAATGTTGTACATTACACTTAATTAAACAAATTTACTGCAGTACATTCTATTGTATTGCGTTTTTATACAATGTTCGTCGTTTATAAGCACGTTTTTCTTATTTAAAAACATAAATAAGAAAAACATAATACATAAATAAGTGTATATATAACATATATAATACATAAATAAGTGTAAATATATAATTAAAAACATAAATAAGTGTAGCAAAAAAATTGCGGTGTTTTGGGGGAGCCCGGAACGAATTAATGGCATTTCCATTCATTTCAATGGGGAAAATTGATTCGAGATACGAGTATTTCGAGTTACGAGCTAAGTCATGGAACGAATTAAACTCGTAAGTCGAGGTACCACTGTATATATATATATATATATATATATATATATATATATATATATATATACAGTCGATTCTGGTTAATCGGACCAGCCGCTTATTCTGACCGAATCCTTCGTACCGAATCCTGTCTTGTAACATAGGGCATGTTCGTTTAATCAACCGGTTATTAGGACCAAAATGATCGCGTCCCGATGTGGTCCGTTTAACCGGAATCGACTATATATATATATATATATATATATATATATATATATATATATATATATATACAGTCAAACCTCGATATCTCAAACTTGAAGGGAGAGACAAAAAAATTTGAAATATCGAAAATTCGAATTATCGAAAATCGCATGTTATCAATAGTAATAGAGAAAATAAAGCTTTTTTTACGTGCCTTTTTAAAAAGTAATCCATATTTTTATTTTAATAAACACTATTTACAAAATTCTTTGAAAAAAAATTCAATTGTTGTTTGCTTCAGAGAAGAGTCTGAAATTTTATCTATTACACTTTCTAAGTGGACAATGGCTTTAAATGTGTCCTCTTACCTATTTGATTGACTTTCAACATATCTCCTCAAAGCGTCCACTGCAAATAGTCCTCCTTTGTTTGTCACATTCGGTAGCAAATGGCGGATTTCGTCCTCCTCTTCTAATGATAATACACAAGAAGCTTTCATCTGACCGATGATGTCATTGTCCTCCCACTGACCACACACTATTAGCATATCATCTACGACGACAAAGTCATTAAATTCCATGTAATCGAGGTGCATGAGCATCGAGGCACTAGCTTGAATGCAAGACAGCATAGCACAGGCATGCATTCACACTTGTAGTTTTTTCTTTCACTCCTTGTGGCAATAAGAAATTCTACAATCTTCTTGGAAGCCACCTACCTCTTGATTTTTGTTCATGCCTTCCTTTCCTGTTTTGTTAAAACCACCCCAACCCCTCTAGAAAGTTACCTTGGAGAATAAAAGTAGAAAAATAAAAGAAAGGATTGATGGTCACTGCATATTGTAGCGAACTGAGGTTCGTAGTGTCAACCAGAAGATGATTTAAACACACCAGGTATACATCACTCATTTCATAAACAAAACAAATGCAATTTATTAATAAAATTGATGATGATGAGATATGTACACTGCACAGATGTAAGATGAACTTCGTAACTTAAGTGATCACACTCGATTTAATCGGCGTGGGGCGGAGTAAGAACACAGAAGTCCGCTAAGCTAGCAGAACTGGCTCTGCTTCAATGATGAAAAAACGGCACTTCTCCTGACGGGAAAGGGCTCCCCAATAATATCAACGGCGGTGACCACTGCACACACCCGGTAGCGATGAAAATATTAAATTAAGGAGAAAGGACTCCTCACTGGGAAATAAGGTAGCAAAGGCTCCTTCCACGAAGACTGGTCTCCGACAAATTAGTGGAGTATGTTTACTCCTGCAGGAACTAGATCGTCGCTGCAAACAGTCACAAGGGACTCTTGAACCTCTAAGGGCGGCAAACCCGGCTGCTCTTCAACTGGATCCGCTACGTGTCAGGAACTAAAAAGACGCAAGCCACGACTGAGGGGTCCATTCTCTTTTTATAGAAGACCTCCACCGGATATTGCATCACTCTCCAGAAAGTCGAACGATCTAGAACAAGTGAGCAACGGAAATGGGTTTCCTGGGGCGATAATGAAATATTTTCCCCGGGTCTAAAGCGGCCGCCTTTTTAGTTTGTCCTCCAAGCCACTTCAAAGAGTCTCAAAGGGCCGCTTCGGTAAAATGCGAAAGGCACGAGTCCTTTTGTTTAGGCACGCGACGCCTCCAGGATGCTTCTTAACAATTGATAGTTCATGAATGAAAGCACCTGGGGGGGTCTCCTGTCATTTATAACTAATATCAGCGGCGTCATCCGGTGGCGATGACTAAATCAAGAATAATGACCATGTCCCCTAAGGTTCTGTGGAACAAGTCTATCGGATGAACAAAAGGAAAATTGCCGTCAGCATATTGCCACCTAAGTCGGAAATCTTTTGATGGGTCTCAGGCCGAGATAGAAGAATTTCTTTTGTTAACGGAGAGGTTGAAATGCAATACTCTACAATATGCATGGCAACTAACTGAAACGAGATAAGAAAACAATAAACAAGAATTTCAATTCCCATCTTGGAGGGTCAAGAGAAGTTGTCATTTCATTGTGTTATCTTCCGTCTTTATATCCCTTCTTTTTAAAGTTTATGCAGGGTTTTACCACTGTAATATTTGAATAGCTTTTCTATTTTTTGGATATTATTATTATTTTTTTTTTCAGAAAATTTTTCTTCTCCCTTTATGGAAAAAAATTCAAGTTATCGAGGGATGAGCCAAAAAAAATTCGCCAAATCAAGGTTTTTTAACATTGAGTGCATAGGAAATTTGAAGGGAATTTTTATTTCTTCCAGATATCGAAAAATTCGCGAAATCGAGGTTCGAGTTAGCGAGGTTTGACTGTATATATATATATATATATATACAGTGGAATCTCGATCTATCGTTTTCGAAGGGACCGACTGAACTAAACGACGGATGCGGGAAAACGATAGATGCGGGAAAACGATAGATGCGGGAACATACAAAAAAGTATTAACATACCTTAAAGTTTGATATCCCTAAGATATATTTACTCACATACATAAATGCATACATACCCGTAGTGTAACTGAAGATAAAATTACAAAGTTGTACTGAAATCAAAGATGGGCAACAAAAAAGCTGTATGTGAGCCATTGCTGATAAGAACAGAAATGTTGAATAGTCGGAGAATTTGGAATGAGTTGCCGAAAATAGGGTACTCCAGGGGCTAAAGAATTAAGGAACACCAACGACAAACAAATAATGGGAGTGGTACAATACAGCGAAACCAGGCTGAACAAGAGAGAACAAAAATACGAAACCGTGCATCTCAAATGTTCTGCACATTGTTTAATTAGAGCGTCATTCTAGCTCAATCCAAACATTTATATTTCAGGTTCAGTTATTATGAATAAACGATCGATGCGATAAATTAATGTAAAGCTGCGATATTCTGAACGAATATTGCGGGAAAACGATGGATCGAGGAACGATCCATGCGGTCTGTTTTTGCTTGTTTTCTATGGAATTTATTCGGGACTGGATGAAATAAACGATGCATACGGGAAAACGATCGATCGAGATTCCACTGTATATATATATAATATGTATATATATAATATGTATATATATATATATATATATATATATATATATATATATATATATATAGAGAGAGAGAGAGAGAGAAAGAAAGAGAATAGATAATAATGAAAATTTTCTGAAAAATCGAGGGTAGAGTGAAAAATTCAGTCTGATAAGGGTAGAAAATGGAAAAAAGATTCAAGGCAAAGCACAGTTGCAACTCACCCCTACGAAGAAAAAAGTTTAAAAATTAAAACTGAAGTTATTATTTTTTTTACTTTTAATTGCTCTTATTCCTTTTTATTTATTACTTTTTTGACGTGGTTGATTTCTTGCACTAATAAAAGTTATCGTGTGTACCAAATGGTCCACTATCATAGGCGTAGCGTCGGTGGGGCACAGGGGAGCACGTTCCCCCCTTCCCCCCCAACTGAACTTGAAATAAATTAAAACGTTATTAGAAGTTTAGTTAAAATCGGAAAATTGTAGAAAACTTTTAATAAAGTTGGTTTTTTCCGCTTTTTGAAACTATTAAACTGAAGATTCCTGTTATGTCTTTAGCCTTAACATAATTTTTAACAATGACAAGATCCATAACAAAAATTCGATGCTATGCTTTTTTTCTCATTTTATTTATATTATATTTATTTTTCTCATTGTATAACTTTTGAATAGTACTCAAACATCAATTCTAATGTTATTCAATTTCAAAAAATCATAATATTTCATATTTTATGGACCGTTCGGCAGTCAATGCGCTGAGGTGGGCCCTAACTGAATTCAATATCTGCCCCCCCCCCCCAAAAAAAAAAAAAAAAAAGAAGTTAGAAACACGCTACGCCTCTGTCCACTATTATTATTTCCAAAGCTTGAGTGACACTTTGAGCTTCTGTGACAGCTATCTTGTATGGACGGGTCTCGAAATACAGATTCTCTAATAATCCTATTAATGTGTTGATTAGTTTATGCTTCCCTGGAGTTTTTGATTGACAGGAATATGTTTTCGAATATCATATTCAATCACAATTCTCTGATAATTTTAGCTTATGATAGCGATAAAATGCAGAATATTGTGAAGCGCTCAGAGGAATAAGTTTCACTATGCCTTTTGTTTCGGGGCTTCAGTCGGTAAGAATTTTTATCAGCATTAAGGTGCTTCTAAACTTTTTATTTATAACTTAGAGGGATTTACGTGTCTGTCTTTTTCAAGCTCGCCAAAATTTCCAATAAAACTAGTAATCAAGTAGTGATTTGGGTGACGTTAAATAAAGGGAAGAAAGATAATGAATTGAATCAATAACACACCTCGGTGCGTGTTTAAAATTTCGAACCAAGGAAGGAATTAAGGGATTTACAGTTGTTGGAGCTCAATGGTCAAAGACTTAAGGCCTGTTCACACTGCATCCAGAGCGTTGTGTTACGTTACTTCGTTGGCTCCGAGATTGTTGACATTACTTGTGATGGTTGGACGTGGTCTACGAATTGAGCTCTGTGATAGGTTAAAATTGTTAACGATGACGCTACATAATGCTCCGGATTCAGTGTGAAGAGGCCGTTTATCTCCAGTAATTAAGTGACAATTGTGGTCGGCAAATTAAAAAGTTTTAAATTAGGATCTTATCAGTAAAAATTAATTTAAAAATAAAAATACAGTTGAAAAAGTAATAAAGTGAAGGGAACAAGTAAAAAGAAAAAGAGTTTATAAAGAAGAAAATTAAAATAATAACAATAAAATAGCACAGGAGTCGCCGAGTTTTGAACCTGGGACAAACGGCTAGAAAATGTGAGTGAACTGACACAGTAGGAAATTATCAGATTTGTCAAAGGTGAGAATAGTACGTAATGAGATAAGTGAGAGGTTAGCAAAAATGATGGAAAAAAAATTGTTCATTTTAAAAAATGTAACGGTAAAATCACGAACCAAGTTTTTTTTAAAAAAATTCTTTGTATTTTAAGAAATTGTTTCAATTTCTGGTAATCAAAATTGTCATAGATCATTAAAAATATAAAGTTAAAAGGTATTTTAGTTATTGGCATTATTGGCAATTGTTAATTCATTATCACTATTACTGCAATTCAATCCACGGAATAATACCTCTTTTGCCGGTGGAAAATGAATGTTTTCCATCTCGTATTTTCCAACAAACGTGTTTTATCTGAACGCATCACAGATGCTCCAAGAGTGAATGGTGAGGCAAGCAATTTCGTAAAAAGGATTTTCTTTCGCTTTCCGAACGGGATGAGGTCATGAATAATCAGATAAGACTTAAAACATTCGAGGTTGAACGGCCATTGTTCTATTTTTAAATGACGTCTCGGAACTCTCCTCTGCATTCACCGATAAGCAGGACTGTAGAGTGTCACGAATCCACTCTTTGCATTTTACCAAACTATTTGACAAAGTATATCTGCTTTCTCTTTCCATACAATGTGTACATTCTCTCCCCTGTTCCCACTAGCTATGTGTTTGTGCAAATACACAAGCGCTTTGGGACACACATTTCTTTTTTTGCACGTATTTTTTTTTCACGGTTTTGAAATAACACGGTCCACAAAAAATAACAGATTATTTTTTTACACTTTTTTTTGTAAACTTTAACATGGTTTAACAATCTAAAAAGAATAAGATATGTTATCAGTGAGTATATCCGAGAATGTAGATGATTCTACGTTAGTTTATAGTAGTAATGATGAAGATGTGGTTCCTATCTAGGGCCGGATCATCGCATAGACCAGGGGTGGGCAAATAGAGGCCGGCGGGCCACATGCGGCTCGCTACAGATTTTTTTCGTGACCCGCCAAGACACCCAGAAAAATCCGGACAGCCAGAAAAACTGCCAAAAAGCTGCCAATATTTTATTTTATTTATATTTATTGCTTTTTATGATACCATTTTATACCTTTTCTGAAATGAAAAGTTGACTAATAAATGCAATAATTTTAAAAGGTGTGGCCATCCGCTAACCCCCGCTTACACAAAGTGGCCCCCGGGCCAAAATAATTGTCCTTCCCTGGAATAGACAAATGAGACGAATGTCTAGGGCCCGGTTTTTTGAAAGGCCCGGTCAAACTGCCTATTTTGAAAAGATTTGTAAATAAGATAGTTTACTTTTCTGTTGGACAACTGTATATAATAAACAAAACTATATTGTTTTTTATATAATTATTGTGAATATCTAAAATCTTAAGGAAATGTGTTATTAGATTTCTTCTTATTGAAAGTAAAACTCCCAATAATTTAGAACTTTTTTTAGAGCGATAAGAATAATATTAACTATATATATTCTTAACATCATTGTTTTATATTTTTTGCGTGCTCTATTTCTTGTGGGAGAGGGAGGGGGTAGTGGCGTAGCGAGGGTGGGGGGCAAAGGGGTCTATCATGCCCCGGGCGCCACTCGCAGAGGAGCACCAAATGGTCCTTTTCACTAATTCTATATATTATATTACTATATGTTTTTGGGATGGGAGGCGCCAAAAAGGTATCGTGCCCCGGGCGCCAGTTATGCTCGCTATGCCACTGGGAGGGGGCCCGGTAAGAAGAAAATGTCTAGGGCCCTAAAGTGGGTTTACCCGGCCCTGTTCCTATCTGCAAACACAATTCTAGAAGGCCTCCCACTAGCCTATATATTAAAATTGGAAATTATTTTCTTACAGATGATGACAATGTCGAGCGAGCTGTGCCATAATTCATAACGTCATTTAAAAATGATTTAACATCATTTAAATAGCGCTTTGCATGTTACGAAGAATCATATAAAGAGCTAACAAAAACAAAATCACAGCGTCTGATAACCGATTTCGTATTGAAAACCGGTGAAACAAAAGGAATACAAGATGTTCATTCTTTTCAAGATACACTTGTAGATATATCGCCGTTCAATATTTTCAGTAACGAAAGGGATTTTTCGCCACCGGAAAACAACGGAAAACGGCCGCGTTTATTATCTAGTAGTGACACTGAATGACTGAATGTTACATAGATGTATGTATAAATAAAAAAAATAAATTAGACTTATTTTTAACCTCTTCCGACTGTCGCCCTTTTTCAATTTAAAAAAATAACTCGTATAAACACAATTAAAATGAGATTTGTGGTTTGGCTCTTATATATTTATTCAAGTTCAGTCGATAGAATCTAAATTTCATATGAAAATGAATATTTTTTTTATTAAGTATACTTGGATGGATCCTATCTCCAGTTTTTATATGTTCACTGTATCTTTTTTAACACGTGAAAGAGCTGTCCCTGAATTCAGTCTTGCAGTAGGCCACGACTGTCATTTACACCGCATTGGCATTTACGACAGCCCAAATTGCCCGCTCTGTGGAAAGGACGAGGTTATGGGCAGGTTGTTCTTGTTGTTGTTGTGGCTTATTTCTCAAGGTCTGAGACCAAGTCCGAGAGGTTGTGGACTCTCAAAAAGTCATACACGAGAAGAGACGGAGTAAATAGGCCCTCATGCAGCACAGTGGCGCACCCAGCGGGTGGGCCAAGGGCCCACTCCCAAAGAAATAAAAATTACATTATGAATATTGAATTTGCATTATAAATATTTTTATCCGTTCAACTCTCCCCCCCCCCCCCAAGATTAAATCCTGGGTGCGCCACTGATGCAGCAGCCCCACGCCGTTCAATAGGTGGGCAGGTGATGCCGGTGCAGAAGCAGTGCAGAAGTCGGTGCAGAAGCATTTAGTGCAACTTCGAAAAGTTTTCTGTCTATTGATAAAAGTAAGGCTCCCAATATGTCCACTCATGAATCTTCCGATGGTGACCTGGACAGCCCTGTCTCCTTTAATTGTGAAGGCACCACCAGGAGATTATGGACAGGTACCATATCCAAGGATGCTCAGCTCTGCGTGGGGATTCCGAGGCGAAAAGATATTGGAGTGCTAAAGCCCTGCTGATGAGACATTGAATTTTTTCTCTTACTGTTCCTTGTGTTTTTTGCTGTAGATGTTTGTAAGAAGTTTTTCACGTTCTCTTGCCATTGGAAATAAAATTAAAAAAAATCTTTTTTAATACTTTTTTTTTTTTTGGGGGGGGGGGGCATGGTAGTCTCTGGGACATATACTCCGTGCAAAAAGAGAATCGAGTGTGTGTGTGTATATATATAACTCGTTTCAATAGGCTCCTAGATTTTGTAACTAAACATAATTACATAGTTCATAATAACAGTATATACTTACAGACCAAAGGTGTACCACAAGGTGGAAATGCGTCAAGTATGCTAGCTAATTTATACTTACATTATTTTGAAATTAATAATATAGATAATTGCAATTACAATATATTTAGGTATATAGATGATATAATAGTAATTAATAAAAGTAATAATCATATAGACTTAAATTTTTATCCTCCTAATCTGGAACAAATTAAAAGTAGCCAAGATAATATTGATGTAAACTTTTTAGATATTAACATTAAATTAAATTCTCATAGCAAATTTACTTTTGACTTATACGACAAAAGATCTGACTATGACTTAATATTATATTGTTAAATTTCAAAACATAATATTGTTAAATTTCAAAATTACCTAACCTGTTTACATAAATCTGTTTTTAATAACATTATTGTAAATCAGTTAGTTCGTATAAATAGGCTATGTTCTAAAGACAATAGGAATAAGCATATTTTAGACTTGATAGCTGTGCTAACACGTAATTATTACCCCGAAAGTCTATACAAGCACATAATTGGTTGTTTTAGTTTTAATAAATAGTTTGTTCTGTTGCAATTAATAAGTAAATCATAATAATAATTAAAATTAAAATCTTAAGTAAAAATAAAAATAAGATAAAAAATTACTCTTAGTAATAATAATAAAAAACTAAATTAATATAGGATTAATTGTCCTAAAACACAGTATCCATAGTAGGTCAGTTTTTGTGTTTCTATAATCTCCATGGTTGCAAGTTTTGTGACGTCAGTCATCTTGCGGTTACATATACTTAACTTCCACTCTGTCTATCGCCAGGCTTGGTGTTCTATGGTTAAGTAACTCTTTATTCAATTCTACAGTTATTCATGGATTGTACGGTGTCTAAGTATGTTTATTGTTTAGATCATGCTTATCGGAAACAATCCATTGGTTTTTAGACAGTATTGACACCGCTGACGAAGAGATGCTGTCTAAAACCTCTTTCATACTTATCTTTTCATGTTTTTAGTTCATGGCTGCAAGTAGCTTTAGTGCTCATACTGGTTTTCTCTTTCAACTATTTCTTATATATATATATATATATATATATATATATATATATATATATATATATATATATATACACACAGTATATTGCCGATTATCCGGGTTAATATAGAGGAGGAGTAGCACGAATCATCGAAAAACACGGAATATCCGATTTCCATTAAATTTTGTTGTATTTTCAAAATATAGTACTACACCTGCTTTTCTATTTTATTAATTTAATTTATGTATGTAAATTGTTAATTTATTAATAAATAGGAAACTGTTTAAAAATCTTGTCTTTTATATATGCATATCGGAAGAAATTAGCAAGCAGTTTTTAATATATTATGTAGGTATTATTTTGGATAAAGATTATGATTTCTCTACTGTGCGATTATATATATATATATATATATATATATATATATATATATATATATATATATATATATATATATATATATAAATATAAAATCCGTAATATTTTTGTTTTTTCGTTTTACCGTATCTTTAATATATTTTTTAATATCACCACAACGAATTTTCCTCATAGCTCTGACTCACTGTATTAATGATATCACTTCCTAATTCCATCGACCCATATAATCTGGTAAAGTGGCGACACACCATAGCGTTGTGCTGTGTTTGATCAGATCAGCCGGAGCTTTTCTTCACTCCCTTCATCCTCAACTTCCTGAGGTTAAATTGCGGCAGCATTTTTGATATTACGGCTACTCATATAGTCAAATTCCGGTTCACGGAAATCACTTTCTAACCACTCTAGAAGATTTTCTTCATCAACCTCCTCAAATTCTTTTAAATTTGCCATTAAATTAATTAAATGTGTCATTTCACACCCCCCCCCCCCCCCCCCCCGAAATGCTTCCGATTAAAGATGTGTTATTTTAGTTCATTTTCGCATCTTTTATTCAAATAAAAATCTTCTCAATAAATAGGAAACTGTTCTTTTAAAAATCCTGTCTTTTATATATGCATATCGGAAGAAATTGGCAAGCAGTTTTTAATATATTATGCAGGTATAATCTTGGATAAAGATTTCATATTATTTCTCGTTTATATATATATATATATACTAGCGGACCCGACAGACGTTGTCCTGTTTAAATTGAAATTTAAATTTAAAAAAAATAAAATAAAATAATAATTAAAAAAATAATAATAAAAGCTGAAATAAAAAAGCCTTAAAAAAATGCTGAAATAACAGGTCTAGCAAAATTTACTCTACTCTGCGTTCGAACCCGGGTCGATAGCATGGTACTTGCGCGACCTACCGAATGCGTCACGATGACACGGTGTTCTACTGAGTAAAGTTAAACTTATTCGTCATTCGAAAGTTGTTGTGTGCTGGTGATTATAAATTGCAGATGAGTTTTTAGTCAGAAATAAGTTAGCAGGATAGAAGCTTAGTCTTTAGCTCTTCAATAGACACAATTATATAGGCGAGGGCGATTGCAGTAGCGATTAAAAAAGATCTCGTGTCACTTAGCGTTTTTGATTCGAATTTTCCATCGCGTGTCGAGAGTATGAATATGCCGTTGGATCTGATGTATTTTAGAGTATAAAATCTGACTTTAAAGATTATTATTTTCATTTATTATTCTGATTTAATATATGACTTGAAACTTTTTGATTTTATTTATTTTTATCTTTTCGCTCGCTATTTACTAACTAAACCTAACGTGGACGGTATTATCCAGAGGGCCGATTCCACAAACTGTAACAGCTTCCATTTACCGGACGCACCCCCTTATAAATTGTTGGTTTTTTATTAATTAATTAAAAATATAAAAACATTTTCTATCGGATCAAATTGTGAATCTAAACCATTCTCGATTCAACTTAATCGCACACACAAAATTTCATAAAAATCAGTCCAGTCGTTTAGGAGGAGTTCAGTTACATACACACGGACAGAAGAAATATATATATAAGATATATATATATATATATATATATATATATATATATATATATATAAACTGAAAGGGGCTTAAAAAAATGTTTAATTGTAACAAGAAGTGTGACAAAATAAAGTTGCAGAAATAAATTGCAATTCATCTCTGTGATTCGAAGTTTTTCTGGTATTACTTGTCACTGTTGCTTCGGGAGTTTTGACGAGGACTGGGGAATTCGAACCGGTGTTTTTTAAATATTTTGCTTAGCAGTCTACCTATTGAACTCTCCCACACAGAGGAAAAAATAAAAAGTGAAGAATTCTAAAATTTCGGGTTTATAGACCCGTTTCCTATAGGTTGCAATAAAAAATGCGTCATTATACTCTTTTAGCGTGTTTACAAACTCAATCCAAACCGAGTTGAAAATCCTGTTTGTGGGTTGATGATATTTTTCCCTATTCCTGACTCACCCCAGGAAAGAATTTCTTCGAAGGGGATTGAAAGTTGTACTTGTAATTTTGAGTGACTTTTCCTCATATTTCCCCCCTTTCTTCCGAGCTCAATGACACAGGATGTCGGATTGTACCTATTTAAATATATTTTTAATCATTTGAAGGCGTTGATTTTTTTCACGATAAACATTTGCCTATATGCTTTTCAGTGGTCCATTATTATTCTTCCCAACGCTCATGATCCGAGGTGTGACACTTTGTCGTTGAAGTAGGTCAATTCATTTGCACCCGAACTCTGGCAAGATAAGTAATACTTAAGTAACAAAAAACTTACCCCCTCTGTGGGTGCGCCACTAAGGCAGCTTATTGCCAGGTCATTACGTTACGTCTGTTTGTACAATGAAAGACGGAGAGGCTGAGAGATAAATTTAAATTCTCTTACATTGGTAGCAATGATGATTTAAATTCACATTTCAAGAAAAAAGAAAATAAAAGTTTAGGAAAGGAAATTTATTAAAGTTCATCCTAATATTGCATTACTCACATTGTATGGTGATTAGCATGACAAGCTTCAATCGCGTGTGCCCGGGTCTAATTTCCGTCTGAGGCAGGGATGTTCTAATCTGACTGTTCATTGAAAGCATTATTCGTCCATGTATTGTGTGCTCCCATACTAATGAAGTGAAAAAAACGCAGTTTGTATGGGTAAATGCCTCCAGGGTAAAAGCTTGTCGCTCTGGAGAAAAGAAAAAAGAAAAAAAAATCATAACACTCAAAATGTTCGATTCTTCTTTAAAAATGTATTTCATTAATGACAAACGCTTGTAACCTGCTTACTTTAAAATTTTGTATTTTTCATTGTTGTTTACTTAGTTATAAGAGCGAAAATTAGACCGCAAGATATTGTGACACACTTAATCGTATATATACGCAAATAGAAATAAATAGTTCACTTTATTGGAAGACAAATGTTTCGAAACTATCTTCATACGCTATATCTCTTTGTTTTTATTAAATTTCCTTTATTAACAGAATTATCTTGTCAGTTTCCTCATCTCAGCGTCCGATTCATTCCAGTTCACTCTTTGCTAGAAACAACTCCGGCTTGCTTCACTCAAGATAATTGGTTTTATTTATTTTATGTGCATTAGTTCGCAATTTAATTATTTCGAAGTAACTAAATCAACTGCGCTTCACTTAAAAGGCACTTCTCTTTCACCCCGTTTACTGAGTTAATCATATATAAGTTAAATCTAAATGTGAGAGGTCTAACATACGTAAGATTTTTTTTCAGAGTACATCACGTAAGAGAGAATAATCGAAGTATAATCCAATAAGTTAACGTATTATTTTGATGTATATCTATATCTCTCTCTATCTCTCTCTCTCTATCTCTCTCTCTCTCTCTCTCTCTCTCTCTCTCTCTCTATATATATATATATATATATATATATATATATATATATGTTGGACTCGTTCTTCACGCCCATATTTTTAACTATTGTAGTCCGAACTAGTTAATCAAGTATTTCATAAAACAGCAGTCGACTCCCGAAAATTCTCCATCTTCTTCTATCAGCAGTCAGATGTGGCGAATGGCAACAAACACCAAACCAGATAATCTCCGAAATATATTTATTAAATCACATTCTAAAACTCAGCTCCATAATTTATATTAATTTGTTCCCATCCGTATCCAAAACGCGTGCCTGCCAAGCGGCACGTCCATACTAGGCAGTCATCCCATTGTCTCTGCTGTTTTCAACCCTTTGAGTCCATCTTCTAGAAATACTGCGCATGCACACAAGAGCTATTACGTTTGCACCGAAAGTGAGGCTGGGGTGGAGTGAAGCTGTCAATCAAATCCAACCCTATTATCTATTTTTCCAGCAATGCTTCTTTTCTGATACTTAATTAGTATTAAATTATAAATAACTGACATAGCAGCAATTCCTAAAATAATTTTAAAAGCCGATTCAAAATTTAAGCTAGTGGGATATTTGCATTTGTTTCTTGCTTGAAAGTAATTGAATACGTCTATGGCAGAGGTGAGGAACCTTTTTACCATTAGAGGCCACATGTAAATTAGGTAGTAATACAGGAGGCCGCATAAGTTGATGTACCTATAAAAGCGACTTTTATGAAATTATTATAGTTAGGTATAGTTTTAACAATTTGGTGCATTATACAGAAAAATAACAAAAAAATTAAGTCCTTGTTTATTTATTATTTGACTTAAAAAGTTACAATATAAAATATTTTTGTATTCACATAAGGGTAAAAACTGGTTATAACATTAATCCTTAATAATTATTTTTTTTATAAATTATTAGATTCATAGATACCACAGTAATTTTTTATATTTCACTAAACTAATTTATATATATATATATATATGTGTGTGTGTGTGTGCGCGCGCGCGCGCACACACATATCCTGTATGATGCTCCCAGATAAAAAAGAGACAACTTATGCGGTTAATGTCTCCAGACAAGTACTTCCGCTTTAGTATCTACAATATACGTATACATATTAGAGTGGGCCGAAAAAAACTTTCTTTCGATTTTCGATGTTGGGTAGCGCGGAAAAGTTGCCATTGGTTGCACTAAATTCACACAAAAAATTTGAGATTTTTAGGACAACTCCTTGATTTGCCGCAAATGTCTTAAAGTTTTGCTAAAACGCTGATTTTGGAACCTTTTTAGCAAAATTTTTTAAGATGTTAAATTTAATTTGTTTAGGCTGTATTTACTCGTACTTGTATAGTCATGTTTAGTGTGCCAAATGCCCAAATAAGCTCTGATTACGTATTATTTAGGCGCTATGTGCTTTGAAAACGTACAGCTGTCTGCTTGTGTTGCGTTCGCGACCAACGCGAAACAACCCAGAATTCACCACGAGGAAGTGGCTGTACGGCGAGTTTCACCCACCCTCTAGCCCACTGAATGTTGTATTCAGAATGTGTACCTTTGTAGGCTACGAATTCCTTCTTCAAAATGAATTTTGGCACCTTTTTCCATGATTGTAGCTTTGCTCTGATGAAGGCATCTCTTCCTTCATTCCCACATACCTTTGACACAGCATCTGGCACAATTTTAACGATTCTTTCCCCTGCTTGGGAGTGACTTAGAAAGCAGACTAATGCTTCATCTAACATGGATCCTGAATTTATGTTGTCTTGAATTTCTTCTGTTGAAAGACTTTTGGTGATTGGAGGCTCGTTGATTTCGGTGGAGACCCAGTCAATGCAGTCATAGTACTCCCTTGCCTTAAAGTTCAGCTCTGAAACCTGGAACTCTCGCACTCTGTTGGTCATTTTCTTCTTTGAATTGCAACATATTTTAATTCTTCTCCATGCTAATCTAACATCTTGGTTATCGTCAGTTGCCATTGCTACCAGTGAATTCTCGGGATGGGCATAGTATGCATTTGTTTGAGCCACTGAGTGCACTGTCTTATTTAACTCATGCGGGAGAAAAGTTGAGAGTTGAATAATCAGTTGAACAACATGTCTAGGTCCGTCTGTGCAACCTGGCCGTTTCCTTACGCCAAACTATACTGGCTCATAAACTCGTATCACTTACTGCACGAGATATTTCAAAGCTTCCTCAGAATTCGAAGTACTAACGTAAAAGAGTAAAATTCTGCAAGCACTTGTGATCCATCCCGATTGCACAATTGACCTTGGCTTTCTGTTTTGAAGTCATCGAGAGCACAGTGCAGTTGAAACCGCTGCATAAATATCAAATAAACAATTTTGATCTGTGCTCAAATTATCAGTGTTTTGCATTTCTGATGTCCCTGTGACCGGAATAGGCTCGAACGAAACGATACATGTACGTAAATTTTCTCACTTCATTAGGCCGTCTACACACGGAGCTACTCAAAAGAAACTGATCACTGACTCCAATCACGAACCAGTCCGCGATGAGTCATAACCTATGTAATTGGAGCCACGCAGACGGCGCTACTGGTTACTAACCGTCAGTAAGCGTTAGTAATCAGTCACAGGCAACTCAACGTGTCGAGTCACTAGGAACTTCAGTTACCACTTTCTCTTTCGTTGTGCGTGTTATTACACAA
The DNA here is from genome assembly GCA_907164885.2 of Dolomedes plantarius. Classification (NCBI taxonomy): domain Eukaryota; kingdom Metazoa; phylum Arthropoda; class Arachnida; order Araneae; family Dolomedidae; genus Dolomedes; species Dolomedes plantarius. The sequence continues at coordinate 61,843,386 of OU015495.1, read as the reverse complement.
TCTATTTTGAATATTTTAAAAATAAATTAATTTCTGATAATAATTTAATTAAAAAATGATCGATCAACAAATTAATATCAAATTAGTGGGTGAACTAATTATTGGTGGGGGAAATAGTGAGAAATTTCTTTCAATATATGGATGAACCCCAAATTTTCTTCGTATTCTATTTCTTCTGTAACGATAATTGTAATAAAGCAACACTGACTCATCACTGGAATCATCACTACAATCTTTATCCATGGTAGCCCGGAATAATGATGTTCTTCCTTCCATGACAGGTAGCAAACTATTGTTTGAATCACTTTTGAGTAGGCCCGTGTGCGGAACCGCATCACCAGTTAGTTATTAACCGGTAAGTAATTTCAATCACTAACCAGTTCAGTTTCCTTTGAGTAGCTCCATGTACAGATGGCCTTAGTTTAGCTCAGATTGAGCGGTAAAAGGTGTTAGGTCCCGTGGTTCCTCCGTCTAGTTTAATAGTAGATGTCAGAGTGGGAGCTCGTTCGTATGAAGAATACATACCAAATGTTGAAGTTCTCTTAATTTTTCTTCAAGACAGGCAATGACACCGTTGCTTTTTCCTGTATTAACAGCGGTACCGTCACATCCAACTACTATCAGTTCAGAAATATCCACTTTTTTTCCGGCTTAAAAAAATATGTAATGCTTTCGCTATTTCTTCACCGTGACCGGAACGAGGTGTCAAGTGCCCCAAATATTCCAAAACAGGCTCCAACAACACAGTGATAGGCTCTTCGCAACCAGTAGTAGTGGCGCATAATGTCTGCATAACTTGGCAACTGCATGTCTTTCAATTCTCACTGTGCCCCCAAAAGACTACTGTTCACACTATCGCGTGTCTTTACACGGCCAGGGTCCTTCGCTCTAGCCATTGCTAAAATCGTCTTAATAAAACGCACAAAACACAGTAATGGCACGCTAAGCGATAAACAAGAGCAATGGATCGCATGAGACAAATGTTTCTTCACCTTCATACTTAAAAATGTCGCAGCCAAACTGAGTGCAGAAAATAAATAAACACCCCACCTCGCACCTCCTCCCCTTTCCTATTTCGTTCCTGATACCCACGATGACGCATTGGTTTCATCCAGAAACTGTAAACAAACACCACCACACCCCACCCCGGTCTGCTGTCTCTTCCCCTTCCATAATTGCTGTCAAGGCGTGCTGCTGTCTGTCACCCAAAAATATCGCACTTCAACATATCGAAAAGAACAAAAGAAGTAAAAGCAAGGAGTATAAAAAGACAAAAGAGAGAAACCGGCGAGAGATTCAAGCAAAATTTACAACTTTTGCCCATTCTACGCGAAAAGGCTATAAAAATCGGCTAATTTAGAAGGCCCATAGCACCTAAATAATGCGTAATCAGAGCTTATTTAGGCATTTGGCACACTAAACAGGCCTTTACAAGTAAATACAACCCCAAAATAAATTAAATTTAACATCTTAAAAAATTTTGCAAAAGAGGTTCCAAAATCAGCGTTTTAGCAAAACTTCAAGACATTTGCGGCAAATCAAGGAGTTGTCCTAAAAATATCAAATTTTTTGTGTGAACTTAGTGCCACCAATAGCAATTTTTCTTCACTACCCATCATTGAAAATCGAAAAAAAGTTTTTTTCGGCCCAACCTAATACACATGCATACATAGCGGAACTTGTCAAAATATTGAAAACTTTGTCCGTTTCTGCAGAACTTTTCAGTAATAAACTGTGGGTCCAATTTTGGCTTGCAAAACAGCATGAATTCATCGTGGGATAGAAGTCATGTGTATAAGATATTGGAATTTGGTAGCATTCATCTTGCAACATATGTCTTGGCTGTTCCAATTATGTTGGAGGTGCAGGACGGGATCAAAACTTTGTTTTTAAAACTTCCTACAAATTTTCAATAGTGTTAAGGTCAGGTACCTGAGGTGGCTAGGATAGATGTTGTATCTCATCCACACGTTCTTCAATCCACATGTTGACACGTCTTGCAATATGCACGGGTGCGTTATGTTATTGGAAACAGAAGTATTAGAGAAAGCGCCTGCAACATACGATGCATGTGGTCGTCAGAATGGTTTTGTAGACTTCCGCTGTCGCAGGACAATGGACAACAATTGAGGGTTCCATTGAATTCTAAATAGATAGCATTCCACAGCATAAGAGAACCTTCTGACAGTGGGCACCAAGCAGTCGAGTAAGCTTCGGATAGCTTCGGTAAGCTTCGGATGGTGTTTGCCAAACGTATACTCTCCCAGTGAAAGGAAATATCGTGAAGCTCGATTCATCTGACCAGATGACACGTTACCAATTATTTGAACTCCAATTTTTATGTCCATGGCATCGTCTGACATGTTTCCTTGTATTAGTGCTAGTATGAACTAGCTTCTAAATCGCAGCACAGCCATAAATACCAGCTTTATTCAGCCCCCGACGGACTGTTGTCACCGAAATAGGATCATCACATCTCGTATTCACCTCTGTCATTTTCTGTTCTGTTATTTTCGTCGTACAATCTGTACCGAATTCCGCCCTTCCCTCGCTGACATAGTGGAACGTCCACACTTTTCGTGTTTAGAAGCAACACCTCGTTTATTTCTGTACCATATCATAATCTTCGATGCTGTGCCTCGTGATACCCCGACGATTTCTGTCATTTAAGTTACAGAAGCACCTACAAGACTCGCGCCAGATATTATACCTGTCTGCAAGTCATTTAAATTCGATATTCCTCACATTAATTCCATAATAGCTCATTCTTCACCGATTTTACGATTACTGCGGAATAGCTGATACTCCTGCTTCCCCGTCTTATACACTCATGTCCATAAATTAAGGATAATGCCAGCTCCAGCAAATAAAGGTTCAGAAACAAAACAAACGTGATTTATTCATAAAGCCCATTTATTAAACAAAAGATAAAGAACAAAAAAGATGGTGTATGTATGATACCATTCATAAAAACTACGATTTTTGCTCCCTGGAGCAAATGCTTTGTAAAAAATATCTTCTTTACAAAAACTTAATATTACATCATGGTTGGTATGATGGTTAATACATTGTATGTCTCCCATGCGATGAAATACAGTCCGTAAAACGCCTAGGCATGCTGAGTATCAAATTATCGAGCTGATCTTGGGGAAGATTACTCCACTCAGTAAGCAATGATGTCCCAAGTTCCGGTACACATGTAGGAGGTGGTTGACGGGCTGCAACTCGTCGGCCAAGCATGTTACACACATGCTCTATCGAATTCAAGTCAGGTGAGAATGCTGGCCATTCCATACGGGTGATATCCTCAGATTGAAAACATTCGTTTACGATGTTTGCTCGGTGAGGACGGGCGTTGTCATCCATAAACATAAATTCTGCGCCCATGGCACCCCTAAACAAACGTACATGTTGTTCCAGAATGATGTCCCTATAAATGTGGCCGTTCATGGTTTCGATTTGAGCATGCAGATATGTTCTGGAGCCCAGTATAATTTTTCCCCATACGAGCAATCCTGCACCACCGTAACGGTGTCGTTCAGTGATGTCTTACGAATTTTGTAATTATTTTTCATAGTTGTTTCACTCGTAGATCTAACTAATTTTAAAACTCCAAATTGTTTGATTATGCTAATTTTAGGCATTTGTTAGTATTAACCTTTTTAAATTTCTTTAGTACACTGTTTGTTGAAGCATTGCTGCCTTATCGCCAACTATTATGCTATATGCTTTACCAGCTTGAAATATAGTGCTTAGCTGCCACCTTCATCTTTGTGCTGGGTGAATTGGCAGGCCTCTTGTTTTATTCTGCTAGCATCCACGTTATTATCTCCAATTTTTTGAAGGATTGTCTAGCACCGAGATGAATTTATTTAACATAATTACATCCATCAGAAACAATCCTGGAGTTAATGATAATGTTTGCACTGTTGATAAAGAGGTTACCTCATTAATCTACTTTAAAGTTTTCTGCGTTTGGCATTCCACGTTGTTTTAGTTTGCAGTTTCAATTTTTTTTTCTATTTATGTTCTTTTGCGAGAAACCCTGCGATTTGCGCCTTACTATTTGTAGTATTTCTATAAATTTGAAATTTGATGGTTTATTGTAGTAATTGTCCGTTACATATCACTGTCTAACACCGTTGATCATAACTAAAGACAGATATGTTTAATTTATTAATATATCGTCATCAGTATCCGCTACATGATGGGGGGGGGGGGGGAGAGAAGGCTTTTTGAAGAGATATTACACGAGTAAGATTTTTGCGTCTTTTCACTGTGCTTGAGAAGGATTAAAACGGATTAAAAAGGCTGCGCATCCAAGCTGTCATAGATTGAGCATGGATATGCTGTCGTTGCTGCAACTGTAATGTATCCTTATGGAAAATGCCGTAAAGAATCATATGGGCAATTTAGTACACTAGTGTAAGAAATTAAGAGGACGGTGATCTTTGACGGTGTAAACAAAGCGTGATTCTTTCACAACGTGATTCTCACTAAAAAAATGAATCACTGAAAAGAAATGTTTCATCGTGTGTCAATTTTTAATTCTTTTTCTATTTTTCAAACTTTTAATTCAAACTTTTAAATCATAAATAGATCATTTGAAGATGTACTGATTTTTTGGCAATTAAAAGTGAAATTTTTTTTTAATTCAAGTGAACTGTGATTCGAGTGTCAAGTGATTCGATAGCTGGGCGAAGCCCGGCTGGTCATCAATAATACTGTTTATTCGCGTATTGTTATCGCGTAAACAGTATCAATAATACTGTTTATTCGCGTATATTTATGCGCGTATTGTCCCATTATAATTTTACATCAGTCGAGATGAGCCTGCGGAGTTCATTCGCAAAAATAAACATTGTAATTGAACAGTGTGAATAACGGTCAAAATTAACCAAATTAAGAAATTCGCCAAGTTTTCCGCCAGATTTCATGATTTTAACTGTAGGATCCTTATATGCTTTACACTTTATATTATATCTCTTTTCAGGTAACAACAATAAGGAAAATTTTTCGATGTATGGAACGTACAAAAGGCCCAACTTGTAGAAAAACACAGACAGTATATATATATATATATATATATATATATATATATATATATATATATATATATATATATATATATATATATATATATACATATATGTGTGTGTGTGTGTGTGTTACTTAAGGCTGCTGTATACTTACCCTATTGGATTTACTCATCATTTATTTACAGCTACATCAATGCTGATAATCCAATAAAAATGGTATTTTCAGCTAGCCTGAACTTTTTAGCACCTTGCAAAAGGATTCATTTTATAAATTTCGTCCACTAAAGGAATTTATAAGAGTGAAAACCACACTATACCAGATTTTTTCCCCGAATAATTTAAAATTTAAAATATTATTTGCATTTTTTTTAAACGAAAAATCTCCCAAGCTGTAAAATTTCTTTCTCTATTACAGAGTACAATTAAAAAAAAATCTTTAAATCCAAGTCCGCAATCCTTAGAAATTACATCTATAGGTTAACATTGAGGTGAGCGAATCCAATAGCGTTAGTACACAGCAGCCTTAATCAAGACGCCTTATCAAAAATATCCAATATCACAAGTTTTTCGTCGAGTATGAGGAGCTACGAATTTTTCTCAACGAACTCATACCTTCCAGAAAAATTTCAGAGATAGGGTACGTTTTAGATTAAATACTTTTTCCCTCGTCCTCCCCAATTTCTAATCAATAATCCACGATGAAAGCCGGATAAACATCAAACAAATTTTCTTTTTAGTTTAGGTTATGCTATACTGTACATCAGGGGTGTCAAACTCAAAGGCTAACTTGGGCCAAACAAACAAGGTTTAACTATAGGTGGGCCGCAAAAAAAAAAAAAAAAAAAAAAAAAAAAAAAAAAAAAAAAAAAAAAAATCAATATTAATAGAAACGTAGGTTTATTACAGTATATTACCTAATTACAGTATATTCAACCTAAATATACGCATTTTGTTTAATAATAGCAAAAAAAAAAGAGTATAATTAAAAAAACATTTAGCGAATTCTTCCCATCTTATTATAATTCTGAGTCGGTTATTTTATTATATATTATTATGTGCCAATATATTTGCCGGGCCGCAAAAATGTTCGTCGCGGGCCGCGAGTTTGACACCCCTGCTGTACATGATTATTACAGCCTATTGCTAATTTATCCAAAATTTAAAAAAATTACATATTTGATCGGAGGAATAAAAAAAAAGAAGAAAAAAAGAGTACTAGAAGATTAAAGGGGAGGGGGGGATAAGACATCGCGAAATATTCTAAACAGCCAAAATGTAAATGAACAGATTTGATGTGATTTGAGACAGTTGCTACTATCTATATAAATAAAAGAAAGACCTTTATCGGTCGGTGGAACAATTCCGGGTGGACCGTTTCCGGTGCATAATTTCCGGTATGGCATCCGTTATGAAATTCAACCATGTTTGAAAATGTCGAAATCGATGAATTTTTTTTTCATGAAATTACATAAATGTTACATATATGGAAAGAGCTTTAAAAACTGATCTGCTTTTTCTGCGTACACTTGATCTGTAACTTCAATATTTTTAGAGTTATTTGGATTTTAATGAGGCTTCTCCTGTGAGATCATCCATCTTTGACGGTGTAAACAAAGCGTGATTCTCACTAAAAAAATGAATCACTGAAAAGAAATGTTTCATCGTGTGTCAATTTTTAATTCTTTTTCTATTTTTCAAACTTTTAATTCAAACTTTTAAATCATAAATAGATCATTTGAAGATGTACTGATTTTTTGGCAATTAAAAGTGAATTTTTTTTTTAATTCAAGTGAACTGTGATTCGAGTGTCAAGTGATTCGATAGCTGGGCGAAGCCCGGCTGGTCATCAATAATACTGTTTAGCTGGTCATATCATTAGATAGAGCACATACAATTGAATTATAGGATTTTTCATAATAGGATGCTTGGATCAGTTTTATACACAACACTTCAAATATTCACGGAATTGAAATCCTTATAAAGTGCTCCATGTACACTGGTGTAAGAAATTAAGAGAATTTGCAGACTTGGTCGATTATCTCTAGAACTACTGTACCGATTTTAATGAAATTTGATATGTAGATTGTAGCGTCACGATGAAAGGTTAAGGCGATTCTCTGAGGCGTTGCTAAAAATTACTACTATGGGATCCATAACAAAGCAGAGTCCTAACTAAAAAGCGAAGGTCAATTTTTTAAAACAAAAACTCAACAATTTATTAACAAAATTAAACATTAGACACTTTCGACATATTCACTTAAATTTACGTGCATATTCACATTGCGCGCTCCAGGACCCATTCACGGCCCCAAAACACAGGAGCCTAGAAAAAACACGTCTACACAGGGCGCATTCTAACCAGCGTCTCCCCCTTGAATGTCTGGATTTTCAGCCGGGGGGGGCGGCAGATTATCGGCTGACAGCTCTTCATAGTGCCGAAACTTTATCGCCCGCCGAATGTCACTCGCACGAAGCTATCGCTAAGAGAAGAGAGCTTTATGACGGGGGTGAATCATTTTATGTTTTCCAAACAGTTACCCGCACCACTTGTTAGGGAAACCGCCCGATATACACACAGCTGTGTTTCGTGCAATCTGGGAGGTCTTGGGAAAAAATAACCCCATACTGGTAGTACGCTACAACATACATTGATACAATACAAAACAAATAACCATTCAATAATTGTTATACACACACATGATCGTGCGTAACACTCGTTGGAGTCGGAAGGTATGAAACAGCGGTTGCAGAATAAACAAAAAAAATGGGTTAATAGATGGGTTAATAGAGGGTATGGTCCCCTCTTACAGATATACAGGTCTCGCAGCGTGATTTCATACTTGATATAAGGCAGTTTATCATTTTCTGTATTACAATTATTGAATGGTTATTTGTTTTGTATTGTATCAATGTATATACATATCAAATTTCATTAAAATCGGTACAGTAGTTCTAGAGATAATCGACCAGGTCTGCAAATTCTCTTAATTTCTTACACCAGTGTACATGGAGCACTTTATAAGGATTTCAATTCCGTGAATATTTGAAGTGTTGTGTATAAAACTGATCCAAGCATCCTATTATGAAAAATCCTATAATTCAATTGTATGTGCTCTATCTAATGATATGACCAGCTAAACAGTATTATTGATGACCAGCCGGGCTTCGCCCAGCTATCGAATCACTTGACACTCGAATCACAGTTCACTTGAATTAAAAAAAAATTTCACTTTTAATTGCCAAAAAATCAGTACATCTTCAAATGATCTATTTATGATTTAAAAGTTTGAATTAAAAGTTTGAAAAATAGAAAAAGAATTAAAAATTGACACACGATGAAACATTTCTTTTCAGTGATTCATTTTTTTAGTGAGAATCACGCTTTGTTTACACCGTCAAAGATGGATGATCTCACAGGAGAAGCCTCATTAAAATCCAAATAACTCTAAAAATATTGAAGTTACAGATCAAGTGTACGCAGAAAAAGCAGATCAGTTTTTAAAGCTCTTTCCATATATGTAACATTTATGTAATTTCATGAAAAAAAAATTCATCGATTTCGACATTTTCAAACATGGTTGAATTTCATAACGGATGCCATACCGGAAATTATGCACCGGAAACGGTCCACCCGGAATTGTTCCACCGACCGATAAAGGTCTTTCTTTTATTTATATAGATAGTAGCAACTGTCTCAAATCACATCAAACCTGTTCATTTACATTTTGGCTGTTTAGAATATTTCGCGATGTCTTATCCCCCCCTCCCCTTTAATCTTCTAGTACTCTTTTTTTCTTCTTTTTTTTTATTCCTCCGATCAAATATGTAATTTTTTTAAATTTTGGATAAATTAGCAATACGCTGTAATAATCATGTACAGCAGGGGTGTCAAACTCGCGGCCCGCGACGAACATTTTTGCGGCCCGGCAAATATATTGGCACATAATAATATATAATAAAATAACCGACTCAGAATTATAATAAGATGGGAAGAATTCGCTAAATGTTTTTTTAATTATACTCTTTTTTTTTGCTATTATTAAACAAAATGCGTATATTTAGGTTGAATATACTGTAATTAGGTAATATACTGTAATAAACCTACGTTTCTATTAATATTGATTTTTTTTTTTTTTTTTTTTTTTTTTTTTTTTTTTTTTTTTTGCGGCCCACCTATAGTTAAACCTTGTTTGTTTGGCCCAAGTTAGCCTTTGAGTTTGACACCCCTGATGTACAGTATAGCATAACCTAAACTAAAAAGAAAATTTGTTTGATGTTTATCCGGCTTTCATCGTGGATTATTGATTAGAAATTGGGGAGGACGAGGGAAAAAGTATTTAATCTAAAACGTACCCTATCTCTGAAATTTTTCTGGAAGGTATGAGTTCGTTGAGAAAAATTCGTAGCTCCTCATACTCGACGAAAAACTTGTGATATTGGATATTTTTGATAAGGCGTCTTGATTAAGGCTGCTGTGTACTAACGCTATTGGATTCGCTCACCTCAATGTTAACCTATGGATGTAATTTCTAAGGATTGCGGACTTGGATTTAAAGATTTTTTTTTAATTGTACTCTGTAATAGAGAAAGAAATTTTACAGCTTGGGAGATTTTTCGTTTAAAAAAATGCAAATAATATTTTAAATTTTAAATTATTCGGGGAAAAAATCTGGTATAGTGTGGTTTTCACTCTTATAAATTCCTTTAGTGGACGAAATTTATAAAATGAATCCTTTTGCAAGGTGCTAAAAAGTTCAGGCTAGCTGAAAATACCATTTTTATTGGATTATCAGCATTGATGTAGCTGTAAATAAAATGATGAGTAAATCCAATAGGGTAAGTATACAGCAGCCTTAAGTAACACACACACACACACACACATATATATGTATATATATATATATATATATATATATATATATATATATATATATATATATATATATATATATATATATATATATATATATATATATATACTGTCTGTGTTTTTCTACAAGTTGGGCCTTTTGTACGTTCCATACATCGAAAAATTTTCCTTATTGTTGTTACCTGAAAAGAGATATAATATGAAGTGTAAAGCATATAAGGATCCTACAGTTAAAATCATGAAATCTGGCGGAAAACTTGGCGAATTTCTTAATTTGGTTAATTTTGACCGTTATTCACACTGTTCAATTACAATGTTTATTTTTGCGAATGAACTCCGCAGGCTCATCTCGACTGATGTAAAATTATAATGGGACAATACGCGCATAAATATGACACGGTTAAAAATAAAAATTAAAAAAGATAAAAAAAATAAATAAATAAAAATAAAATCGATTTTAATTTTTTTCTCTTTCAAGGTCGGTTTCAGTATGATGCTGTAACGATGTTGGTGCCTTACTTTTTAATTGTGTGAGAGCTCACCTCATCTAAATCCCTTTCTCCTAAATAACATACGGCGAAGAATGCCATTAACTCATCGTGCCAACGTCCCATATTCTTATTTCGCAACCCCTCCTCTCGAGACCTCAGTGAAATCGCACGACAGGTCTTGTATCCACCATTTTATTTCTTTTAACATTTGTTGCGTCTCTTATTCAGGGCCCGATTTAGAAAATTCTTGACTATAGGCACAACTCGGGATGGGGCCCCCCTAACACTTTTGTGGCCGTAAAATTTCCAAAATTGACACCCAAAAATAAAATAATAATCATGAATCGTTGTGAAAGTACCATTTTACCAAGAATTGGCTATTTGAATCATAGAAGTCTAGAACATTATCAAATAACAAATAGCAATACAACATATTAACTTCATCATTAAAACACCAATACAATGCAACCAGAAAAATTTATTTATCCCTTATATACACTATAACATACATATGATGAACTATACATATAATTATACATATGATGAACCAATCAATCAATCAAATTTGAAAGGATATATAAAAAAATTGCTATTATAAAGGTAAAATAAAAAAAAATTAATTTGGAAATTTTTTCATTTTTTCCTTTTAAAATTAAAATTTTTTGAAGCCCCCAACATTCGGGGGCCCCTAGGCCTGGGTCTACCTGGCCTAATGAATAATCAGGGCCTGCTCTCATTTGTAAGCAGTGTTAAGTTTTAATCTTTTAAAAAAGGGTGGAAAAGTTAAAATAGTTAACAAGATTGTTAAAGCTTACATACTCTCTTAGAGGTGTTTAAAAAGGATAATTGCATGAAATGTATTACTTAATTGCGTTGTGACTGGAAGCAATAATCCTTAAAAATAAAAATATCTGGTTCACTTGCTGATGCCCCTGTAGTAGAGGGTTGAATCATGTAAAGCAAATTAAATTAACTTGACTTAACATTACTATGAAGGAAACCTGAAAGAAGAAGAGAAACCTGAGGCAATAATTGACATGACCAAAATTTATACAAAAGATTAACATGATTTATTAAAATTTATTTTACCATTATTATACACTGCCAAACGGCTAATTTCTCACTGAGGATGCACTCTCCTCAAATTTTCAACATAATCAATTCTTTCATATTATAATTTAATCTAACAAAATTCGCGTAAGTGGCTGGTAACCAAAATTTTAATTCAATAATTACTAAGTTAAATAAAATTTTAAAGAATAAGAAAAAATTTCATTATAGCTGCAGCGAATAATTAAGAAAAAGGGGGGGACGGTACCGTCTTCATAAGCAGAAATTAAAAGGGGATGGGCCAGCAGGTCTTGTCATAGCTGGGCAAGTCTTTCTCTCCTTCCTCAGACATCTAGGGGTACGCTGGGGCAACTTCATCATCATCTCCTGGATCAAACTCGCATCTCCGGGCAAGTAGAGTTGAGGGCTGCCCACCTTCCAAAGTCGCGGGTTCGAGAGCAAAAGAAAAAAAAAAAAAAAAGTCCCCCTCCAAAAATTCTCCATTCGCTGTTCTTCCTCCCGCTGACCTCGTCACCCCTTTGTATGGCTACGCGTAGGTGAAAAGAGGGCGTCTTCGCTCCTTGATTTTAAAAAGGAAAACAGGACCACCAGAATTTGAGGGACTTGAATTATCAAATGATAGGCTATATATATATATATATATATATATATATATATATAACAAGAAAACGCGTCTTCCTAAATTACTTTACTTTAAAGCATATTCTATTGTTAATAAAGTACGACCCCTTTTCCAAAATTGCGACCTAAAAGTAAAATAAGATAATTTATCGCAGCCCTGCAGATCATTAAGCAGGCATGTGAAGTATCTGAACTCAATAACATCCCCAGATATGAGTGTTAGAAGTTTATGAGATTCCGAATGTCAGTATAGTGTCAAAATTCCTGAAGAGCCCTCGAATCACTCTAGAGTTATGTCTTTTTTAACGTCAAAAATCCACTTTGCAAGAACTTTATGGCCACTTATCCTACGCCCAGGAACAGTTCGCATTTCTAACAAGCGCGGGATCTAGCAGTAAAGTCCCCGATAAACTTAAGTGGACACGTGAACTCCACGAATCTAAAGTCGCCCAATTAAAAATTAAGTAGTTTAGGCCCTCTGGCGTCAATATCGCAAAACACCCATTTAATATTGCATGAACAGAAGACTTTTCTCTCTCTTCGTTTCTAACTCTTGTGGCTGTCGGACCTGCTTTCCGCTCCTGTATGTAATCCGCGTCCCGTCCTGGCATGGACGCCGGACAAGTCATGTGGCCACTGCAGCTAATGCCTTCTGATAAATAAAGCACGTCTTGGAATTTGTGCATTTCATCAATGGCTCTATGTTTGTTTCTCCTAAATTTTGTAAGTGCTTCCCTGGATCAACACTACGTCCGACTGCATCTCTCCAATTTGTGCGCAGCGATTTACTGTATGATCAACATCCTCGTGCCAACTGCATCACTCCAATTTGTGCGCAGCGATTTATTGTATGATCAACATCCTCGTGCCGACTGCATCACTCCTCGTACCATTGTGCTAAATTTTCTAAATGTGATTATTATCATATATATATACATACATATATATATATATATATATATATATATATATATATATATATATATATATATATATATATATATATATATATATATATATATTAACTTTGATCTCGCATCAAATCGGGATTTCTTTTTAAAACTCTGGGACTAAGCGCGGCGCTTGGCTATGTCCGGTGTATCCATGCGCCTAACCCTCATAAGCAAGTGTTCGATCATCCCTTGGCCGCCGCCTGCAAAATCCACCAAAAAGGGGTTGTTTTTCGGATGCCTTCAAGTAATGGATACTTTTTCTAAACCCTTTATCCGGTGTAGTTCTGGGTATGTGCTGCGGAAATACTGTGAAAATGGCGATGAGCAGCATGTGGACCAATTTACTTTGCCCTACCAGCTCAGTTTAAACAAGGGTATGGGTACATTATAGAAAATTTATTATTAATTGAAAAGAAAAAATGAAACACTCTAAAATTAATAATTAAATATGTTGAATATTTACCAGCCACCCCCCCCCCCAAAAAAAAAAATAAATAAATAAATAAAAAAAATAAAAAAATAAATATATATATATATATACCAGCCACCTTTAACAAGTAAAAGAATAAAATGAAAAAAAATCCATGTTACAGTCCTATCTAGTTAGTTAAAGTTAAAGAATCAAATATTAATGCTTGCCGTGATCCAATATTTTAATATACTCTCATGCCACCTCCCATTATGAGAAAAATTGCGCACCTTTTTCTAATAATTTTCAGTAATAATCAAGCAATTAAAAATTGAATCATCGCTAGTTAGAACAAGTTGAGTAGAGTCTTACAGAGTTTTAACAATGCTAATATATTTAAAGACAGAGATTACAACACGCGTTATATATTAATTATATCCTATGATATTAGTTATTAAATGTGTTTTACCTACGCCACAGCAGTACTGCTGGACAAACAAAGTGTTTAGCCACCGGGGTTCATTAACGGTGATTGACATAAAATACGTCACCTTCAGTGTTTGCTATAGTGAAACAATGACAGATCAAATTGCGTCCGGACAGGGATACCATACTTATGAATTATTAAGAATCGGGAAAATACTATTCGCGTTCGTGTCTGAGTGTGTCCACAAAGAGAGGGGTTGAAATATATTTATCTACAACATTTCTGACGGAGGATTCATATCCGACTATTTATATGCGTAAACTAGCTGAACACCCGTGCTTCGCCACAGAGTACATTCAAATTAAATACATCGGTCAATGTATGCTATTAATGCCAAAGAAAAAATATATTTATAAAAAAATCGTAACGGATATCTTTATAGAAAAAATAATGTAAAAGAAAATATTTAAAGTAAATACAACGATCAATGTACGCAATTAATTTGTATGTTTAATATTCATAAAACTTACTGATTAGAATTAAATTCTTTAAAAACTTCCCTCTCAATTAGTCCAGTGGTTAAATTTTATCTTTTACCGTATTTTAATATTTTTTTGTCAATTTATTTCGTTGTTATACTCGTGACGCGAAATTCATTTAAAGTATCACAAAAAGAAAAGAAACCACGTGATCAGCATTTGATAAATTAAATTCTAAATATTAATCTTTAAAAATTCAACAAAAATCAGAAAATGGAGGTAAAAATTCGAAAAAGATTTCATTTTAAAGGAATTTTTATGATCTTTCTCGTGATATAAATTTTATAACCCTCAGATTATTATTTTAGATGCAAACTTTAAAGAATGTTACAAAAACAGCTTAAAAATTTAATTTTAAAAAATCTAAGAAGAATTTTTCAAAAATCTTTCTTAGTGCACCCCTACACTATAGGAAAAATTGCCATGCAAAATTTCAGCCCTTTAGGTCCTGTGGTTTGGTCTGTGCGCTATCTGTCAGTCAGTCAGTTACGGAACTGTTTCATATGCATAAATAAGAGCTGTCTTTGTTACGTGTTGTTTTGTTGGACACTGATATATATGTGTCATGAACATACATACTTAGTTCGAAGAAAAATTAAAACCTTTCCTTTATAGGAACATGAAATTGTTTTATGTTTTAACAAACAATAAAAAAACTTAATAAAATGTGACTCAAACTCTGTCTGGTGACGTGAAAATTTCAATTTCTAAATTTCTCAAATCTAGCTTCAGTTCTGAACGAGGTCGAAATCTTTCAGACCCAGGTGGAGACTTACGGCACGGTGCCAATGTCTATTTAGAATCCTTTTATGGGACCAGAATCAACGCCTCCTTCAAGAGAGGGTCTCTCTTGAGGGGGTGTTGCCCGAATCCGCATGGTCCTGAAAACGAACTAATCTCATAAGCAGGGCTTGTCATTGAAACTTCAGGGCCGGTTATTCATAGACAAAATCTGTAAAGTTCTTAAGATTTAAACGGAACATTACAGTCTTTACATAGCTAGATGATGGGTAGTGCTTTCAATGTCCACGTAAGCTAACTGACCAAATGAATCGAATCACATTTTAGCATAAAATCATTCACATAGTAATGCAGCCCTGCTTATAAGAAAATTTTTATATCGATTAAACATTAATTTCATATTTTTGTATGTTAATCTACTGTTATACGTTAATTATGCATGATACGCAAGAAGAGAATGGCTTTTTTGCAGAAAGTACGGTACAGTTATCGAGGAAAGGATATATTTTTATTCGAATGACGAAATTTTCTACCTGCAGCTGTGATTTTCTCGGCAGGGTTCCGTTTGCGTGCGATAAGACAGGTAGCCCGTACGAGCCTTGTACGTAACACATGTGCTGTTCGGCGCGGCGTCATGGAAACCAGAGGAAGACGTGGAATTCTGCAGACGTGTAAATTCCAGTAGCATTTGTCTGCTTGATTAGCTATGGAGCTGATCAAGAAGTCGGTTTGGCTCATAATTCGTATCTTCAATATGCAATAGGGATGCATTTTCTAGAGTTTTCCCAACCTCACCTAGATTTATATATATATATATATATATATATATATATATATATATATATATATATATATATATATATATATATATATATATGTATGTATATATATATATATATATATATATATATATATATATATACATACATATACATATACATATATATATATACATATACACACACATATATATATATATATATATATATATATATATATATATATATATATATATATATATATATAAAATATGTATATATGTGCGTGTGTGTGTATGCGTGCAAAATCGTTATACGTTCGTAGGCACTTTAAAAAAATCATTCTTGGATATCGAGAAGAGTTAAAAGAAAATGTGGCAACGGTGGCAATATGACAATTTATAGTTACTTGGGGAAAACATGAAAGAAGAGTTATTCACGGGCCACCGTTTGTCATTTACCACTTTACAATATTGGAGAACAAAAATTCTGTCTATCTTTAGCGCTTATGGTCTTGATTGCACCACAATAGTTTTTTTTTCCTCCGGTGGTGCAGTTATTCATACTTACGTACATGCCTTATAATAATCTGTACGTGCTTAGCTACGAGTTTGAATGAAATCTTACGATAACTACTTTTATATCAGAGCCAAGCATATGCCCGTGGAAAACTTTTTTCGGAAGAAAAACAGCCACGTCCTCTTCTGCCTAATTTTGTCAGACGCCAAAAATTTGCTCAAATTGTTTTAAATATAATTTTTTCCCCCTTGAACACTACACTGTTGCCAGAGTAGTCGTTGTGGCGAAATCGAGTTCTTCATGTTGGAGAAAAGTTCAATAAAATCGTATAACTTTTTTTTTTTTTTTTTAAACTACGTTAATAATTTTAAAAGAAAAAATTGGAAAAGGCTTGGAGGACTTTCTTAGCTGTTAGATCCTCTCTTTAAACAAAAGTAACTGGATAAAAAGCTCGAGGCAATACCGGGTGGTTTGAGGCGCATTCTTACTCCTAAGACAAACAAAATGAATCCGCGGAACAAATCAACTGCTGGACGCTATCCAAAGATATTGATTCCGAAAAATATATACTGGCAGACAGAAGACCATACCGAGAACAGACAAATTAATCAAAACCTGCCCTTGAAACTTGCTATTTGGTAAACTTCCCGATGCAGTATTCGGAGTAAAATCGAAATCGGCTTTTAAAATCTAACGAAACAGTGCGCTGAAAAAACTTTGAATAAACATCATTTCTCCACGCAAATGAATCTGAGTCAAAAGTCGTTCTGAATGTTATGTTATATGTTGGTGTATTTATGAATGGGAATCATTTTATGTCTTTGGTTTGGTCAGTTTTAGATTTAGTTTCACAACTCCTTAGTTACCGCAATGTTATTAATTCACTGAAGAGCGACTTCCTTAGAAACCATGCCTTAATTATGACTCACAGGAAATTTGTGGAAAACGCACACGTAATCAACACTTTATCAATTACACAATAAATTGAAAAGGATGGCTACGTGTTTCGACTTCTTTAATAGTTCATCGTCGGGCCGAGAAGCATTAGGTGTGATTGTCGCTATGAACAATTTACAAATGCTGCTGTTTTTGTCGTTGCTGTTGTTGTTTCTAATGCCCCCTGGCTGGAAGTATTCCATATAGGCTAGTATTCCATATAGTGGGCAGAGGGGTGCGGCTGCAGTTTATAATGGCACCACAAGGGTAGGAGTCCGATTGAGCCAGGTGCCACCTCAATTTCGACCGAGCAGCTCCCAGGGGCTACCGACATCTGGGGGGACCGTACCCTCTCCCACCTTCTTTGTCTTCATAGAGGTACTTTCTATGAGGTCAGAGCGGTCTACGGATTTAACGTGCCCATATCCTGCCGAGATACGGATCACAAATGCTTAATTGTTCATAGCGGAAATCTCATCGAATGATCATCGGCCTGATGATGAACTAACTATTGACACATGTAGCCATTCTTATTTATTTATTGTGTAATTGAAGAAATGTTGATTTCGTGTGTATACCTTAGTTCCCACAATCTATATTTCTTTTATCGAGAACTCTCAAACCCATTGATTTAACATGCCGGCATTCCGCATAAACATGACTATTTAGATAAGCTCTTGCACACGAAAACTTGAAAATGGATCTTGCCAACAACAGTCGTACCATGAAGGGAAATCAAATGCATTGTACGCTAATAAAAGGTCCGAGCAACCAGTAACGATTTCTGTAGTGTTTTTTTCTTTCGCATCTAAAGGAGCGGTTTTTATTTTTGTAATGGCAGGGGGGGGGGGGGGAAAATATATCAACGGATCAGATATTTCTACCGATATTCAGGTTTCAGGGGAAGGATCACCCTAATCCCCCACCCTCTCGCCGAGGTTGCGCTATTAGTATGAGGCATGAGTTGAATTCGAATTCTCTTGCCTTTGTTTGGGCCAACTATTGCAACTATGCCCAAGTCTGCTGAATCCATGACTAAAATAAAATACATAGATCATATTCATTAACACCTTTAAAATCAAATTACTGTTAGTATAGCGGTTAACCATGCGCTCGTGTTTTTCTCCCATCTATCCGTCATTCGTAGTGCATTTACGCTTTTTATCAAATCTGTGACGCGCCATCGAAGGTAACTCACTCCTCCGATAATCTCCGATTTTGAAATCAGGTTCAGGCCTGGATTATATATATACAGTGATTTCTGCTTATAAGAATCACGTTTGTTATTACTGTTTTTGATTCTTATAAGCGGTTGATTCTTATAACCGAAATTTAGGTTTTTGGACAGGAACACACACACCTATATATACATATATTAGATAATTTACCATAAAATACTCTTTAATTTACATTAACTATCTTTTATCAAAATTATTTTTTATAGTTTTAAAAATACAACTTAATTTTTAGACCTATAAGTAGATACACATGATTATAGTAAGAGAAGAAAAAAATACAATATTTGTTACAAGTTACAACATACCTGCTTAACAGTTTTAACATTTCAACTACAGAAAGGGAGCAAGTAAAAGTTTTCTACGGTAGTTTGACGTAATGAAGTTTTCAGGAGGCTGTTTATACCTCTTTCAATATTTATAGTCTCAGACGACGATTAAGGGCCTGTTCACATAGGAGTCCGTGGCGTTGCGTTAAGGAAAAGATGACGTTGAGATGAAAATAAACCAATCATAGGCGTTAAAAATTTCATTGCTAATCGTTTGGAGGCATATGATTGGTTTATTTTCGTCTCAACGTCATCTTTTCCTTAACGCAACGCAACGGACTCCTATGTGAACAGGCCCTTACTCGGACGGGTAAAGTTGCCCCCGGGTCAAGCTAATAAGACAGTGTTGTGGTAAAGCGTTTAAGGGGAAACTATTATGTTATGTCTAATAAAGAAAGGGGTGAAATTTACGACTATATTCCATCCCATCTTATAAATCTTTCTTTAAAAAAAAAAAGAAAGAACTTCGTGCCTTTTGACGGTTTAAGTGGCTTTTTTTGGAAAAATGAAAGGTAAGCGAAGAGTGTAAACTGATTCTTAAAACCGGTGGATTGATTCTTTAAAGCGAAAATTTTAACATGGAAATAATTCATTTATTTTTGTTTTCGCGATATTGATTCTTATAAACGGTTGATTCTTATAACCAGTGATCACTATAAGCGGTGGTTACTGTATGTGTGTGTATGTGTGTGTGTATGTGTATATATATATATATATATATATATATATATATTATATATATATATATATATATATATATATATATATATATATATATATATATATATATATATATATATATATATATATATATATATATATATTAGAAGTATGTTGTCCAGAAAAGTTTACTTATTTCAGATACATAACTGATTAAACTGATTAATATATTTAGGGCCCAGAGTTAAAGTGAACCAAATCCACGAGAGTCAGCTCTGAGAAAACTGAACTTTAAGTGAAACAACTGTTTTCATCGACCATTAACTTTTGTTTGTTTTTCCTGCTTTATTAACGTAAAATTTATACTACGGACTTGTTTCGCTATTGCATTGAAAAATATGATGGTTTCACGGTATCATGGTAATGTTAGTACGAAATGGTCTACAAATGGCGTTCACTTTAACTCTGAGCCTTCCACAAATGACTGCAAAAGAATGAATTATCCGGCCTTAGACTCATATCCTCTTCTAATGTTTGTCACATGGTTAGCAATCTAAAGTTGAAAAAATGAAATGCGTGGCCTCGTAACATCCTGACTTTTCACTCCCCATTTGATCGCGCAGTCTGGTTTGATCTTACTCCAGTATTTTAGGAACAAATGCGCGCGATAAATTCGAGTAAATACGGTATTATCTCCACTCATTAAGGAAATAAACATAACAAGCTACTTATGTTTATCTCCTTAATGACCTCTTTATCATCATAAGTCTATCTTCTGCATGTTGTTGTAATTCTTCATGTTGTCTGCAACACTAGCTATCTTTACCTCAATTCGCAAACATATTGACTCCCTACCTCTGTAGGGTGAGTAAGTTGCGCCCCCACAAACGAACTGAGGGAGAGTACTGACAAAATATAAAAATTATTCTTTTATCTTCAAGAAAGGTGCGACTCAATTCCGGTGATTTTCAAGTATTAAAATGTAGAAGTAAAAAGTTTTTGTCTCTTTTCAGCAGGAACGGAATATTTTCCCCCTTTCCTGTTGAAGGGTTAAAAAATTATAGAAATGCAGGATAATTTGATGCATTTTTCATCTTCCCTCCCTGCCCACTCGCTTCAGTTTAAAATGTTTCTAAATGTTCGTCAAGAATACAAAATGACCGTGAAAATGACTTAGTGTTAAACCAAATTTCGTTGTTTTCATACCGTTGCAGACGAATACTGGAGTCATGAATATTTATCATTCTTTTGCCCTTACAAAGCTCGTTTGGAAACGTCGTGACGTCAGACAGGCCACATAATGTGTACCATAGTGTCTCTAGAGATATTCACTCCCGCTGCATAGGCCCCCCGTGGGAGAAGAAACAAAATGCCGGCGCTCGGTTTGGTTCGGTCCCTTTAGACGCGTTGTGGTCTGTTTGGCACTGAACCAAAGAGCTGAAGGAGACGCAGTCAGTTGCCTCTAACTACAGCAAGTTTAGTTTGCATTGTATCGCTCCTCGAGTAACGTTTCCTAAGACAATATTCACTTTTGTAGAATTAGAGAGGAAACACAGATTACAATCTTTATTTTCAAAATGTCGCCACGTCGGTTTCAAGACGGTGTGGGTCTGGAAATTAACGGACATGTGAGTATTTTATGGCTTTTAAATTTGGTAATCAACTAATCACATTTTTTATTTTACAATAATGAGCCCATAATGTAATAAGCCTACAATTTTCTGCTAAGAACCTGAGTTTTTCATGTATTTGAATATGTTTGAACGTTAGCAACTGCGTATCAACTAATGTACGCTTCGGCTCAGTTACTTATCGTTACATTACGTTCCGGCTACGTATGTACTGTATCAACTATGTATGCTTAAAGCGAGTCGCTTATTTTGATATTTTTATGTTAAGGATAGCTTTTCAGCTAACCAAATCGCAATTTTTTCCTTCTCATTTGCTAAAATACTGTTTAAACACGTGTAGTTTAAGCTACTTATAGTTGAGCTAAAATAATATTGTGTTCATATTATTTTAATTAGATGTTATTGTTGAAAAACGTTCTTTTTCGCATACCTTTAAGTTATGGCAGGAGTTTTGGAAGGAATGATACGTAGACGGTTTAGGAAATTTTTTAAACGACAATGAAGTTCTTGAAACTGATACAGAACTTGATTATCTTTAATTTGTAGATACTAACAAATGTTGTTATATTTAGAAGGAAATCAATTTAAGCTGGTATTTTATTCTGGAAGACTATTTCATATATAATTATATACAGGTAACCCTCCTATAACACGGTAGATAGGTTCCTATAAAATGCCGTGTTGTGTGAGACCGTGTTATATCAGACCCAGATCCAGTACAAAAAGTGGGGTTACGTTCCGAAAACTTATATGGAATTTTTTAAAAAAATATTTGTTTTTAATAAGCAACTTATTTTTACTAAAAATATAAATGTATGTATAACACAAAACGAAAAGAAACAAAAAATATTTTCATTTAAGGTAATTACCTAATTTTTAAATGTGTGAAACAAAAATCATGTTATTTAGTGCTGTAGAAGTACAGAGTTGTACAAAGGTTTTCGCAACTTCTTTATCGTGTTAGAGCGAAATCGTGTTGTAAGATGCCGTGCTGTAGGAGGGCTACCTGCATTTTATATTGGTTACCTCATGCAATAAGAACTCCGATCGGTTTGGCAGATTATCCGTGCATCACACACAAACGCACATAAAAAAAAAAAGATGTTAGAAACGAAAGACTTATTATCGAAAAGCATGTCAACGTTCAATGTGTCTCATGAATAGAGAAATGTAACATACTTTTCTCTCGGTGAAAAATGATTATACATGGATTTTATATTTTGTTAAACTCAATCTAAATCACTAAATTGTTTCGGTACCTTATTTAAATCAGTATATTTTTTTGACTATCCGAGTGATCCGTGCCATAATTAGTACGGGTAATCAGGAATTCTCGGATAACACCTAATCTAATTAATCCTCGATTTTTGCTGTCAGTTGTTCCTTTTTTTCTCCATATATATGTATTGTTAGACTATTGTTTTTTAAACGTATTTATCATAATCATGGTGAAAGCTGATAGATATTCATTAATACTGTAACTTGTATACTTGCTATTTCTGCATCTTTGTTTACTAAATTTGAGTACAAAAGGTGAGTCTCATCCATATCGTTTATATATATATATATATATAAAACGATTCCGTGACTGACATATAACGCACAGACCAAACCGCTGGACCTAAAGGGCTGAAATTTTTCATGGCGATTCTTCTTATAGTGTAGGGGTGCACTGAGATTTTTTGAAAAATTCTTCTTAGATTTTTTTAAATTAAATTTTTAAGTTGTTTTTGTAACATTCTTTAAAGTTTGCATTTAAAATAATCTGAGGGTTATAAAATTTATAACAAGAGAAAGATCATAAAAAAATTCCTTTTAAAATGAAATCATTTTCGAATCTTTACCCTCTTTTTTATTTTTGGCGAACTTTTAAAGATTAATTTTTAGAATTTAATTTATTAAATACTGATCACGTGGTTTTTTTTAAATTTATACTTTAAATTTTGCGTCAAGTGTATAACAACGAAATAAATTGACAAAAAAATTAAAATAGGGTAAAAGATAAAATTTAACCACTAGACTAATTTAGATGGAAGTTTTTTAAGAATTTAATTCAAATTAGTATATTTTATGGATATTAAATATACAAATTTATTGCAGACATTGACAGTTGTGTTTAATTTGAATGTACTCCGTACCGAAGCACGGGTATTCAGCTAGTTACTACATATGAAGAGGATGTATCGATTCTCTCATGACGGAACTAACAGTATCAACTCGCATTATTTGAATTCAAGAAGTCATTTTGATAATCTGTAAATCATTAAAAACCACAGAGAAACACTTCCATTTTCTATCATAGGACATCAATTGACTTTCTAAATTCAAATTTTTACTATATTTATTACCTTTATGCAAAATTTGGTAATAATTTGATCTGATTGTGCAATATCCAGTATATATTATCTGATCGTTATTCATGATACGGGTACAATACAAATTATGTTCTGTTTGACCTGAATTTCACGAATAGCGAATTCCTCTAAAGTTTGTTTTTCAAAATTAATGGTATTCAAATAAAGCATCATTGTTGTTTACTCTGGAAGATTTAATTAGGTCTCCTAAGAACCCAAATGAATTATTTCTACGTGCATCTATTTATAAACTATCCTCTTAAAGTCGTCTATAGATTAACATTTCATGAACTTGATTAGATTTTTGTGTAGTATGAGAAATACTAAAATGTAATATTTGATTGAGTAATATTATTATTTGTTTTCGAAATAAATAGAAGGTGCAGTAGAATCTGTAAGCAAAAAACTTTTTTAACAATTTAGATTGTCTGCAGAGAAAACAAAGGAAAAGGTCTGGAACAATTTTAAGTCTAAGATAGGAATCGAGGATTCTTTGAATAAAAATTAAACAAAAAGATCACACACATATGCGTGTATGTCTGTGTTTGGGATAATTGTCTTGCGGGCATGAATAAATGGTTGTCGAACTTTAAAAAAGGACTAGTGAAATTATCAAAATTGGTTGACTATCTCTCTCAGCTGTTAGGGTTTCACATGTACTAAGTAATTTGTAACTCTCTTTGCTGTAGTATATATACAACTCATTTTTTTGTTAGAAAGCCTCTGTAACACATTTCCTTTGTATGTCATAACTGGCAACGGGGCTCGAGGTAGCCTAGTGGTAGCGCGTCGGCTTTCGGTGTTGAGGGTGCTCGGATCGAATTCCGACAAGCGCCATTAAATACCTCCGTATCTAGGTCGTATATGGGCACGTTAAATCCGCAGACCGGAGAGTCCCTTTATGAGGTCAGAGGGTGGGAGAGGGTACGATCCCTCAGATGTCGCTCCTGGGGATGCTCGGTCAAAATTGAGGTTATGTCTGGCTAAATTGAACTCCGACCCTTGTGGTGCCCTTATAAACTGGAACCTCACCCCTCAATCCGCTAGCATATATGGACCTGGTCTGGAATACTTCCGGCCATTTCAATTAGAAACAACATTAAGGGGCATTAGAAATACCACCACCACCATAACTGGTAACAACTAACAAAGGATTCGAATTAATCTTTGTACCGTCCGTCTGTTAATCAGTGATTTCAATTTCATCGAAACCTGCATTGAGGACCCGAAATGAATAAATTATTTCTAAAAAATGTTTATTTATTTATAATAAAGTACGTCAAGGTTAGAACTGCTCGGCATTCTACAGAGGATATAACTCCAGCGTGTTAATCTTTGAGTTAGAATCATAAAAAAAAAAAAAAAGCAAAAATAACTACCGCATCAAACCGCCTTTCTACCTCACAGCTATGAAGTACTTCCTCATTAAGCTTCACGTACGATTTTAGAACAGTATGTTGGAATTTGTGAAGTAAGAACTGTATTAACTTTTGAAATAATCCAGTTTTTTTTAAATTTTATATTCCAGGGCTTGAAAATATCGCAGTTTCAATTTGTAGATTTAAAATAAATTTCAAACGTATATTTTTTCCAAAATTACGGCAGCTTTGTTATGACGTATATTTTATTTATATTTCTGAAAATAGTAATGAGAAGTTCTGCTATAGTGAAAAAATTCAATATAAGAGTTTTATCGAGAAATGAATGTTTTTATCTACCCGATTATGCTATTATAGTTAATAAGCAGTTTTCAGTATGTTGTTGTTACATATGGCTTTATTCCGGAAATTAATCCATACAGATCAGGCAGCCCACAACATTACAAAAGATCAGGAAACAAAGCAAAACAGCAATATAAACTAGAAACCAACAATAAAAACTAGATAAAAAATAAACTAGGAAAATATACACAATCAAAAAGTTCAGGCACAAAGAGAGTTCATACTGGTCCTTGCATCCCAATACAATTTGTTGATGTTTCTGTTTCTCTGGGAGATTCTGTAAAGTCCATGGCAAGTTAGATGATCCGAATTCATAACGCTTGCTCTGCAGACCGGGCAAACTTTGGTTGGAAATATACCATTTTGAACAGATGTTCTGCCAAGCAGTCGTGTCCAGTCTGTAGCCTGGTATTTGCTACTGCTTCCTTGCGGGGTTTGTGGCCATACGATTTCCAACAGTCCTGAATGTTCTCCCACGTTTTACCTTTCAATTTTTTCACCATATCGGAGTTACTTACCTCTCTAAATTTTTCAAAAACGTCTTTTGAGTGTATCCGGTGTATAAGGTATATCTTGCTGAATGGGGGGGTTCCGTTCTTTGCAAGCAAATCTATCTGCCTGTTCATTGCCTTCAATACCGACATGTGATGGAATCCACTGAAAGACAATTTTCTCCGTGCTTCTAAGAATTTTCAGGGTTTGCTTGATTTCAGCTAAGACCATAGGCCCAGAGCAGTGATTTTCCGTAACGGCTTGGATGGTAGATATAGAATCAACTAAAATAACCACTAGTTTTCAGTATGTAGTATCTTTGTTCATGTTGTCAAGCAAAAACTTTGATTTGGTTTATACGTCAGAGTTCGTCTGTCAGTCCTATAATACAAATACGATTGAAAAAAAATTAACATTTGTCGCCAGGAATTTTTTTTATTATTCTCGGTGATAATCAATCGTAGAAAATTGAAATTTAATGCAAGATATTTTTATTCATTCATATAAAAATGTGTTGATTTGGGGAAAAATTCGTTCAAGCCATTCTTCGAGTCATTCCCCCAAAAAGTTACTCTGCTGAGTTTACTCAGTGATTGAGTATATGTACTGAAAATTTTATCCAGAAATGGGAAGGATTTTATATCAAATCCTAGGGGTACATCCAAAACTAGATGAGCTAGGCAGATAAAGCCTCCTAACAAACAGACAATATAATAAAATACAGTTCTCGGGTGATTTACCTAAAGCTTCATGAGAACGTCATTCTTCTTTACTAGCATATGGTGTAATACTGCTTTCCATTCAGAGAGTGAAAGGAAATGGTGTCAGTAGACATCGTCAGATAGGAAAGTGAGCAGTAAAAACTGGTTAACAAGGAGAAAGCAATACCATTTTACCTGACTATTTTCTAGGTATTTCTGCTATATGTAGGTTTAAAAAAAACTCGATGCTTCTTTTTATGCTTTCAAATAGTATCCTAATTGACCACCATGGCGAAATTTTCCACGATTCATTCCTTTTTTTTTCTTTTTTGGTAAGTAATTGAATCTCCATAATAAAACTGCGCATTTACGCTAAATGCCTACAAATATTAAGCAATAGATTTGATATCCATCTTAATCAGAGCGGAGACATCAAAGTGAGATATTTAATGCGAAACTTCGAAATCTATCAACCGATGTCGAAAGTATCAACCCCTAGCTCACTTTCTAATTTGTCTAGATTACCGCGAGAGATAAAACCATCTATCGCCCCGGATCGCGGGGAGGAGTGAGGATATTGATCAAGTGTTCGATTTTGTCGTCGAGTTCACTTTGTTCTGCAGAGTTTAAAAAATCGGAGAAAGGGTTAAATGTAACCCCTGAAATCATTAACACTAATTTTAGACACACGTGGGTGTTAATTTTATAAGCTGAAAACTTTAACAAAACTGTTAAAACTTGGGATGAGAAAGAACTTTGTTCACAAAAAGTTAAATTTTTTTTTACCCTATACTACAGCTAGTAAAATGGAAATTGCCTCACTGTATTCAAAATTCGAAATAGGGTTTATGCAGTAATAAACAGAATTATGCCCCAAAGAGGAGTCTGGAGTTCATCTACCCGTTCAGCCTGATTGTCTTTCTAATGCACCCTCTACCACAGAACGAATTAATATATGACACGAATCTTGGTATCTCCCTCTTGCGGTGTTGAAAAACAGTTTTCGAGATTTTAGGCTCAATTTTAAATGAAGTTTTATAATTAATAATATATGCAGGATTTACAAGTATATATTATTAGTATATTACTTATACCGCATATAATCATTTATAATAATATATATAACCTATATTGTCAATATTACCTATACCTTAAAATTAAGCTGCCGTTCGATGTCTGTTTGTCTTTCTTCGATTCCCCAGCTATCCATGAAGCAGAAACTTAAGCGAGCGATTTGGGTATTTGCATTTTTCGAGGATTCTGAACAGGTACTCATTGCGCCAGCAAATCTTTCCTGTAAAAAGGTGGTTCTGTGCGTTTCAAAAACAGAAAACTGTAATGCTGTAATTTCCTTTTAGAAAAAAAAAAGTCCAGGTTCTTTAACGTGTTGTCTAATAATTGTGAAATTTGTAAACCTAGAGAACCAATTTTGAACATTCCATACACAATCTATTGCTGTAAAAGAAAGCAAAATTACTCCATAGATAAATATTTGAAAACGCTTGCTTCAGATCATTGTTCCGCAAAATGAAGAAACCTGTTGGCAAATAACTCAATTATGAAAGAGGCCCCAATGTTTTTAAATTTTTGTTGCAAGATTAATACAGTGTTACACTTGTAATAATTCATGAAAATTAGAATTTCATGTCATAGCTTCTACAAGATTCCTAATGGTATACATGGACCTAGAAAACCTAGAAAAGTCATGGAAACTCATTCAAAGCAGTAAGGAAATTCAAGCATATTTGTTGAATTCTCTATTATTTTTTTTTTCAATTTCGCGAAACTGTAACTCCCTTCAAACACGCTGGTTGATCGGTGTTGGGTAACTTTCATGTAAGAACAGGTGCATGTATTGCCTTCCATGACCGTCATAACTTTGCCAGTAGAGACTAATAATTTTTTTTATATATAAATAAGTCTATGGAGTTTCTCCCGGGCCTCTACAACTTTTTTCAGTTTTCAGAAATGGACGTCTTTCATTTTGTAGAATAATATAATTTCCTTCAAAGCTCAATTTTCCGCGATCTTCAAAAATTAGAGTAGATAGAGCCATATTTTGACACTTACCAGTTCTTCCCATATCAGATAAATCTAAGGCCATCTACACACGGAGCGACTCAAAGGAAACTGAACTGGTTAGCGATTGAAATTGCTTATCGGTTGCAAACTCGTTGGTGATGCGGCTCCGCACACGGGCCTACTCAAAAGTGATTCAAATCAATAGTTTGCGACCTGTCATGGAAGGAAGAACATCATTATTCCGGGCATTTTTTAAAATTATTATCAGAAATTAATTTATTTTAAAAAATTGTCAAAATAGATTGTCTTTGATCAATCGTTTAAAAATGGACTGTACATATGGGCGCACATATTCCATACAACAAAAAACGTTAGAATTTCATTTCATCGCTAGGCAGAAGTCACGTGACTCTCGTGTACGTCATTTGGCAGCTTGCCAAAAGAGCGGCTGTAACATAGATTGTGGAATAACACGTAGAACGCAAGAGAAACTGGCGACTGAAGTTGCTAGCGACTCGACACGTTGAGTTGCCTGCGACTGATTACAGACGCATTGCTGACGGGTTTGTAACCAGTTGCGCCGTGTGCATGGCTTCATTCAATTACATAGGTTACGACTCATCACTGACTGGTTTGTGATTGGAGTCAGTTATCAGTTTCTTTTGAGTTGCTCCGTGTGCAGACGGCCTAAGTCTGAAAAGTCGCCCTCTCAAAATATCCGCATATGTGCGCTTTAATATTACATATGTGTAAGGAGGTGTATTTAGACTTTCCTCTTAGAATATAAAAGGATTGTATTCGGCACACTTTAGCCTTAATTTTAACGGAAACATGTCTAGACAAACCTCTGCTAAATTTCGGTAGATATCGCAGAAGAGGCTTTTCATTCTTTCCGTAGAGCAGCTGTCAGAAAATGTCGAAGTGAGTGCGATATTGCAGCCGCTTATCTTAGGCTCATTCAGTTTCATATCGCACCTCTGCTAGAAGAGTGTTACATCTCAAAATAGCCATATTTTCAGGAAGAGATAAAAAAAGATATATGTCGAAATTTAATTTCTTGTTTTATGAATGCCTATGATAATTTTGGGAAACTTATTGTTCGAATCACTTCAGAAGGCAAAACTGTATACTATTAAAGTTGTTTTCAATTTTTAAAGCACGATTTTGAATTTTAATAACCCTCTTCTAGTAACCTCATTTTGTCAACATGGACTGAAACGCTTGAAGGAATAGTCATATATCTATGCTAATGTACAATCTAAATTTTTCACAATACGAAGAAAAAACCTTGATAACATGAACAGCAGGTTAGAAAAAAAATGAAAATTTATTTTCCAAAAAAAAATTATTTCCCAAATAAAATTTAATGAACATTTTTATTGCAGGAACATTTTACTACAACAACATTAGGCACTGACAAAAATCTTATTTTCATTCTTCGCGCATGAGCAAGTTCCCCTCCTAGTTGTGGAAGAGGGTAATAAGCGCCATCTAGGAGAATGTGTTGGTACTAGACTTATAATATTATTTGAGAATGAGAAGTACTTCTTATAGAGCATTGTGGTGCAATTATCTCAAAATCGAAAATTTCGGAGATGTAACACTCTTCTAGCACAGGTACGATATGCGCACTCTCCAAGAGGGCCAGTCTATATTTCAGCCATTGCCTCAACTAAAATCTGTTTGGGGTAGGGGGAATGCGTTGATGAAAATTAATGCTGAAATTATCATATTTATGCTAATTTTTCAGCTCCCGATGGGTGGGGTTGGGGATCGATTGTCCCCCATTTGTAGTTGTCACTGATTTCAGCCTCACTATCAATACTCGTAAACTAGTAAACATTGTGCTGTGTCAGAGTTAACCATGCTCAAAAAGCGATGGAGGCAAAAACAGTAAAATCATGATATCTAGATACAGGCGCGATTTCATGACTCCTGTTAATTCAACCAATAAACCAACTTCCTTGCAGTAGAGATTTCCGTATTAGAATTGCATCCGAATCAGTGTTAGTCGAATACCTGAAATCCAAAGAAAAATGCTTAATTTTTACAAGTTTTCCAAAAGAGCATTTGAATGATGATTAATTCTCTAAATCTGACTTCTATTCCTGGCTTGGTTTTCAATGATCAATTTTTTTAGAAGACTGAATAGCATGAATACTTTAAAACTGAACTCTTAATTACTGTTACATTAAATTTTTTGGGGGTTGGGAAAGACAGTAGCAGCACAGCTTCTTAAAATACATAGAATGACAATTTGTTTCGAACTAATTATAGTTCTGCATCAGGCCGGGGAGCATTAGGCATGATTGTCTCTAGGCATTTATAAATTGTCCATTGAGACAATCCCACCTAATGCTCCGCTTCATAATCAACAACTATGGCATCGAGTTTCAAGCAAAGTAATATTAATTTTCACTGTTGATTTTAATAAGCTGTCTTAGTTGCAGTCTTGTATTCTCAGGAGTAACAAATTTGTTTTTATACAGATATTATGTATTATATACTTTTTTTTTCACTAATCCCAGATTGTCTAGCAAGGCTAGACAATCTCCCTGAAACCAAAAATATCTAAAGTCTAAAAATAGTAGAGGGTCCCGAAGAACCTCCTCCTTTGTAAAACCCAAACAAGCCAAAAGATAGGCAGGGGAGGCCAAGTCGGCAGAGCACCAGTGGCACTCCGGGAAGATCTTCTGACCCTGCCGAAAAGTGAGTGCTCAAATATGAGTACTAAAAGGGAGGGGAAGTATTATATACTTCATATTATGAGCAGTTTTAAAACTTGACGTGAGACTTGCAAAGTTCCACTGGATAGTTTACTGTTGGAAAAGTATGGACCTTCAAAAACATATTTCCGGGCTGCCTTTTCTCCGTAACGCGACTATGGGAACGGAATCGAGAATAACGAACTTTGTCACCACTATTTCCCAAAGATTCGCACGGCGTTGATGACAACAAATGCAAACGTCATTACGTGTTCATGGCTTTGAACTAGTCCTTAATTTTAGAATATCGTCTGTAATAATCAGCACCAGATAGCTCTGCCATGGCTGAGCTTAAGGCTGCTGTGTACTAACCCTATTTGATTTGCTCACCTTAATGTTAACCTATGGAAAAAAATTACTATTTTCGGATACATAAATGCTGATAATCAAATAAAAATGGTATTCTCAAATAACCTGAATTTTTCTGCACCTTGAAACACGATTCATTTTATAAATCTCCACCAAAGGAATTTAGGTGCGGTGCGTTTAAATCACACTCTACCAGATATTTTTCTCCGAATAATTTAAATTTTAAAATATTATTTCCATTTATAAAAAAAATGCCCCAAGGTGTAAAATTTCTTTTTATATTACGAAGTACAATTTTTTAAAAGAAATTTTTAAATGCAAGTCGGCAATCCTTGGACACATTTTCTCCATAGGTTAACATTGAGGTGAGCGAATCCAATAGCGTTAATACACAGATGCCTTAAATAATGAGCAGGCATTTATGACCATAGCAGCAAAATTCTTTTGCTGAGAACAAGAAAGCTTTTCGGTCGCATTTCAATAGGTTTCGCCCTAGAACTCCCGTTGTGATTGCGCCGATGGTGAATAAGGGCTGTCAATAAATTTGAAACAGATACCTACATAGTTGGTCACTCATTCAGTCACTTAGTTTTGCACCGGTCCTGAGTATAAATATGCAAGAAATACAAGGAATGCAAGTAGATACAAGGGATTGGGAAAAAAGGGAAATATCGCTTTTAAAAGGCGCGTGCGCTGCGCGCGCGCACACACACACACTACAATAATGGACCGGACAGACAGTGGCGTAGCGAGCATAACTGGCGCCCGGGGCACGATACCTTTTTGGCGCCCCCCTTTCCGAAAAACATATAGTAATACAATATATAGAATTAGTGAAAAGGACCATTTGGCGCCCCTGTGCGAGTGGCGCCCGGGGCATGATAGACCCCCTTGCCCACCCCTCGCTACGCCACTGCGGACAGAAAGATGTGAGGATATAAGGGAAAGAATACGTGCTTTAATGGGGGAATGGTCCCCCATGTGCTGCAATTACACTAGCAAACCTTCTGAGCATACTTTCAACAAGGATTTGATACACAGCTATGGGTATTTGTGTCGATTCCTGCTGCAAGAATGTCGCCAGCTCAGCTATAGATTTCAGAGGTGGTTCCCTGGTCTGTAAGCGTCGCTTTAACTCGTCCCACAAATGTTCTATGGGGTTTAGGTCGGGACTCAGAGCAGTCCAGGGAAGACGTTTTACATCCATATCTTGATAACACTGCTTGATAGAGCCTGTAACATGACATGAAGCGTTGTCGTCCTGGAAGTAACATTCGTCCATCCCATAAAATTGCCAGAGCGTAGGAAGAACCTGATTTTCCAAAATCTTCATGTAGCGTCGGCGTTCACTTTACCAGAAACAACATGCAAATGTCCCAGGCCATACCAAGAAAAACATCCCCAAATAAGTATACCACCACCACCACTGAACTTGAGAATTGGAACGATGCACCCGGGTAACAGACGTTCGCCTGGCATTCGCCAAACCCTAGCACGCCCATCCGACTGGAAGAGTATGTAGCGTGACTCATCGCTCCATAAAATAGTTTTCCAGTGGTCCACAGTCCAGTTGCGACGTTGCAAACACCAATAGAGTCTGCTGACTTTGTTGAATGGGATGATGTTTGGTTTGTGTGCGGCAGCACATCTGTGGATATTGAGGGCGTGCAGTAGGGTGGAACGAAAAAAACTTTTTTTTGAATTTCAATATGCTCTAGTTTTCAAAAGTTGCCTTTTAACAAATTAAAAGACGGAAATTAAATATTAGCGTAATTGGTGCATGTTTTCAGTTAGCGCAAGTAGTGCAAACTTTTGGTTATTAAATTTTTGACAAATTTCGCAATTATTTTGAAATTGAATACACTTGTAGTACAAAAAAGTAGCAAAATATGTAATTTAAACATTCCTTTTAGTCAGGAGACCTGCTAAACTGATTATATAATACGTTTTGCTTCATACAAATAGTACACATAAAGGCACTTAAGGACGAGGCACTTAAAAGACACTCGGACATCACGGTGGAACGAAAAAAAAAAATTCGAAATTTCAATAAGCTCTAGCTTTCAAAAGTTGTCTTTTAAAATTAAATTTAAGAATATAAAATTTTTTTGCTCTACTAAAATATTTTCAAGTGCCGCAAAGGGCTTCAAAATGGATATTTTTATGAAAAAGTGATTATATTTGTATTTTTTGTTAATTTCTTTTATAGTATATTAAAATAATGTATATTTTCTGTAAATAAAATATTCAAAATAGAATATTCAAGTTTTCTGTCAAAATATCATAAGTATTTCTAATTTTTAGATGCCATAACAGAACAACTGATTTTGTGGAATTTCGCGATTTTCATCATTAATTTTACATTAGCATATTCTTATAATACACATTGGAATGAAAGAAAAACAATTTTTAATTGACGGACCTTAGTTAAAATAAACAAATCACACTTATTTAGAAAAATATTAATGTAATGTCTATTAAGGTAAAGCATTATTTTGAAAAAAATATTCATGTTTTTCAAAAGTCCATATTAATCGCACATGGTTTCCATTACTTATTTCACTGACACATTGAATTGTTTTTTTGTTTCAAATTTTGGAATTATTTTTTGAGAATGTATTTTTGTTTTTATCAATGCATCTCTTGGAGAAGTACCACGAACGAACAAAAATGACCAGGTAACTAATTTAACAATCCTTTCTACTACTTGTGTGTGACATGGAATGTTGTTGAAGTCAATAATTTAAATGAACTGCCCCTACGTCACCTATTTTGTTCCCTAGATGGAAAAACTAAAGGTCCAAATGAATTTGGAGGAGAAATTCTTAAACA
This sequence comes from Dolomedes plantarius, assembly GCA_907164885.2. NCBI lineage: Eukaryota > Metazoa > Arthropoda > Arachnida > Araneae > Dolomedidae > Dolomedes > Dolomedes plantarius. Next base: position 61,808,961 of record OU015495.1, on the reverse strand, counting down.
ACTAGAAAACTGCTCTGAACTTCCAGTGATTGAATTTTCACCTATTGAAAATAACATTACATTACTAGAAATTAAGGATGATTTAAGTGTGGACCCAAAATATTTGTTAGAAATGTATAATGCAATCTCTGTTGGAAAGTGTTCTTCTGATTTCTCCATGAGAAAACCAGGAAAATTTTGTCATTCACGATGGCTTACATTAGCAAACCGAATACTTTGCTTGTATGTGGGAGCAGAATATCCTGCAAAAAATCTCCGAATACTGACTGAGTACATTTTGAAAGTTTATGCACCAATTTGGTTTAACATAAAGCTGAAACCATCTTGTATCCGTGGATCGAAGCACTTGTGGAAACTTGTAAGCTATTCACGTTACCTCAATTAGACTCTTAAAAATGTAATTGACCCTGTCATTCAAAGAAATGCATACTTTGCCGCTTCGGAAAATCTCCTCCTTTGTATGATATTAGACGATCGCAGTCATGTAAGAGAGCTTGGATTACGCTGGATTACAAAGCAAGGGCGGAAAATGAAGGAGGCATCAGAAAGAATTTAGTTCCACGTATAAACTTTGATGCCAAGGATTATATTGATATGGTTGAATGGAATGATGTTAAAGTAACAGAACCTCCTATGACGAGGGATGTTTCTGATGACAAACTAAAACTGTTTATAAAGGAAGCAAAATAAACTGATCACGAGAAACAAATTATTGACTTCAACAACATTCCATGTCACACACAAGTAGTAGAAAGGATTGTAAAATTAGTTACCTGGTCATCCTTGTTCGTTCGTGGTACTTCTCCAAGAGATGCATTGATAAAAACAAAAATACATTCTCAAAAAATAATTCCAAAATTTGAAACAAAAAAACAATTCAATGTGTCAGTGAAATAAGTAATGGAAACCATGTGCGATTAATATGGACTTTTGAAAAACATGAATATTTTTTTCAAAATGTTTTGTCTTAATAGCCATTACATTAATATTTTTCTAAATAAGTGTGATTTGTTTATTTTAACTAAGGTCCGTCAATTAAAAATTGTTTTTCTTTCATTCCAATGTGTATTATAAGAATATGCTAATGTAAAATTAATATGATGAAAATCGCGAAATTCCACAAAATCAGTTGTTCTGTTATGACATCTAAAAATTAGAAATACTTATGATATTTTGACAGAAAACTTGCATATTCTATTTTGAATATTTTATTTACAGAAAATATACATTATTTTAATATACTATAAAGGAAATTAACAAAAAATACAAATATAATCACTTTTTCATAAAAATATCCATTTTGAAGCCCTTTGCGGCACTTGAAAATATTTTAATAGACTAAAAAAATGTTGTCTTTTAAAATTAAATTTAAGAATATAACTTTTGAAAGCTAGAGCATATTGAAATTCCGAAAAAAAAATTTCGTTCCACCGTGATGTCCGAGTGTCTTTTAAGTGCCTCGTCCTTAAGTGCCTTTATATGTACTATTTTTATGAAGTAAAACGTATTATATAATCTGTTTAGCAGATTTACTGATTAAAAGTAATGTTTAAATTAAATATTTTGCTACTTTTTTGTACTACAAGTGTATTCAATTTCAAAATAATTGCGAAATTTGACAAAAATTTAATAAAAACCAAAAGTTTGCCCTTCTTGCGCTAACTGAAAACATGCACCAATTACGCTAATATTTAATTTCCGTCTTTTATTTTGTTAAAAGGCAACTTTTGAAAACTAGAGCATATTGAAATTCAAAAAAAAGTTTTTTTCGTTCCACCCTAGCGTGCAGTTGTTTCCGTAAAGTAATGGGGTGCACCGTAAACCCTGCACTCACCTATTGAAACTCACTGTTGATGATTTGGAGTAGTTTCTTGCCGTTCTTATGAACCTCACGCTTCAGGACACGCCGATCCCGTTTGGTCAGTTTACGGGGATGACTAACGTGTGCAGTTAGTTTTCGAACTCCCGTAGTCTTCCACTTCACGACATCACCAACAGTTGACCGTGGCTGTGATAATTCGATCGCAATTGAGCGAATAGACTTGCCACTACTGTGACAACCAACTGTAACACCTCTTTCAAAGTCACTAAGTTCCTTTCGTTTCGACACATTGTCACAGTTTCACAGAACTAACGACGTTACCACTTCGCGTATCGTATTTAACCTTAACAAGTCACGTGCGAGCACTGGATTTGCATAAAATCCGACATGCAATTGGATTTTATGAAAATCCGCTGGCGTCCTATCCATTATTAAAGGGTAGTGTATATAGTGAAGTACGAGTATCACCTATAACATAGCAGTAGTACAATCGGTGTAGAATTAGCTAATGTGGTATTAATGAACAAAATGTCGGATCTAAGCGACTGAAAAGTAAAAAAATTTGCGCGCGTAAACCTCTCGCTACTGCAACTAAAACGAAAGATGTTGTTGTTGTATCATAAGGCTCAATATCAATTATTATAGTGTCGTACAGAAATGAATGAGCTTTAACGCTCTGAAGCAAAAAATGTCGACGTCATTCGAAGATCTGAGCGAGGGAAAGGCGGAAGTTAGTCCGAATTATACAGCGAATGCCTATGGTATTGAAAATAACAGCAGAGGTGAACACGAATAATCCTGTTGTAATGATGCGGAATTCGTAGGCTCCCCCCCCCCCCCCGATGCGAAAGTGTAATCCTGTTTCCCTAATAAGTTCTTTGCAAGGAGCATAAAGCTACCATTTTTGGTCGTGTTGCCATCGAGATGCCCCTCATTGCTGACACCAATGCAAGAAAACGTGCGAGACGATGCCACGAACATAAAAATTATAGTTCAAGGTGACTATCAAAGTCTCATCTGATCGAGTGAATCAGTCTCATTGTTTTTGCCACTAGTAGAATACGTTTGGCGAACACCTTCCGAGGCCTACCACCTCGACTGCTTTGTGCCTACTGTCAAAGATGTTTATGGTTCTCTGATAATGTGGGGTGCTATCTATTAGCATTCTCTGGAACCCTCAGTTGGTCTTCAGCGTACTGCGACATCGAAAGTAAACTAAACCATTCTGGCGGACCATATGCATCCTATGTTGCAGGTGCTTTTCCCTAACGCCTTTGTTTCAAAGACGATAATGCAGCCTTGCAGTGCGAGACACGTGGTTTGAAGAGCATAAGGGTTCACCCTCTATCCTAGCCGTGGGAACGTTCGGAGACAAAGGTTTGAACCCAAGCTGCTCCTCCAACATCATTGGAACAATTTTTACATACGTTGCAGGATGAGTTTACCAAATTTCAATATGTTATGTACAGGATTTCTATCACTATCTCACGTTGAATTTTTGCTGTTTTGCCAGCCAAAGTTGGGCCTACAGCTTATAAATAAAAAATTCTGCAGAAACGGTCAATGTTTCCCTTACTCCAATATCCTCCTGCCCGTGTTTCAAAACTCCACCTCTGTAGTACATGTATGTTCTTTGGGTTTGCACATTTATATTAATGCATTATTATAGTTATTTTTTCCGAAATTTAACTTAATACTGTAACGCAGAAGAAAACTGCTGTAATGCTTTATAAATTTTGTCTTCATTTGTCCCATTTAGGCGGATCTTATCTGTTCTTGAGCAGGCTTTGTGCAACATTTTCATTATAAGAATTTCTTCTGTATTATAATAGAAAATAAAGAACCACGTGTAGTATAAAAAAGACGATCACACACTCATCAAATGTAGGATAAAGACTTAACTTTTGGTGTTTTTCGACCACTGAAAACGCAATGTCAACTCATCGGAAACAATCAAGGTTGTAATTTTGCTTGAAATTAAGTGATTGAATTTTAGTGAAAGTTTTGTTTATAATTTGACAACCTCGGGGTATCTACAAAAGTACGCCCCTTCTCAGACAAATAAATTATGCAATAGTTCTTTTTATTCATGAGTTTCGTTGCAAACAACAAGTTCAAGATCATTTATACCTATTTCAAAAGCTTACATTTACATACAATTCTTGTTTGTTATTAATAAAAAGTGCATTTGGTGTGAATTACTTACTGAAATAAAACACAAAATCTGTTAGCTTCTTCGTACTGTTATTAAAAATGGTTTGGTTTAGAGCGCAACGGTCATTTTTTGCTACACGGGGGCTAATTAGACCAGGACGTACTGCATTATTAAAAATAAGCTCATGAATTCCCAACATATTTTTTTAATTGGATATTTTATCAGACCCTTTAAACACACATTTAAAGGGTCTGATAAAACATCCAATTTAAAAAAAAAATAAATAAAATGCCATGTCCAGCAGGCCTCCCCGGAACACATTTTAGTGTCTGGACCTTACCAAAGAAGATCTTATGACAAACCCTCTTCTTGTATTTTGATTTTGCCAGAGTCGAAAACCTCATGGATCTCATCGGAATTTATATTCGGATGCCAAAGGATTAGCAACAAAAACATCAGACCCTTTAAACGCCAATAATTTTTCAAACTTCAGGGCAGTTTTAGAAAAAAATTATTGAGCCAATCCACCACCATCCAAACAATATAATTAACAGCTTAAAATGCTGCAGTTCTGAAAAAAAAGATAGAAGGTAATTAATATTAAGAGTGATTGATCCAAAATCATCGAATACGATAGTTATGTGTCTTGCATTGCATCCGCAGAAATAAATCGTGCTCCTTAAATGATGCACTAAGTATAATCTACTTTAGTAAACAAAAACTGTGGGTCATTACACCTTGATTTGTTTTTATTAAGACCGATTAAGCTTCTAACTCGTCCCCGAAAACGCAAGCGAATCTTTCAGCTGACCTTCTGACGTCACTTCAGATGACGTGTCGCCAGCATGGCGGATTTGTGAGCTCTTCATGGCGACTTGGCGAAATATCGGTTTGAAGTCTTCCAGCTAAACAGGAAGTCGGTATCTGAATTAGACTACCGATGCGGTTGGCTATGGCTAGGATTCGTTGTTTCACGAACGTACGTGAAAATTGTAGATAATAGATTTCATACAGAAATATACAATTTTGTAACTTTTTAGTGTGATCACATGAGCGGCATCGTAATTTCCGAAAAATTGTAAGTAGTTGAGTTCGAACCACACTGTAATTTTTATCCTTTATGCTTTATAGTTTGATTAAAAGTAACAAGTGTTAATTAGTATCTATCAAAACACTGTACTATGTTTCATATGTTGAAAATGTTATCCGTAGTTTTTCTATTGGGGATTTAATGCAGAAAAATGTGTTTATTTATATCATGGACCATGTCAAATCATTGACAGATTAAAAAACCTTTTCTTTAAAAAAATTATTTTTAATCTTAACCACATAATACCGTTTCTGTTGTATAATTTTCTCATTTTACTCGTCAAATATAGAAACTCTTAAAATTAAATGTAGCACCTGCGCGAGTTTCTTTTAAATTTATTTTCATAGTGATTTTGTATGACATCTGTTTAACAAGTGAATACATTTACTACTTACTGGTAGAAAGTTTGTCATTTTTTAAAATTTGAAACCAAAAAGAATACTCTGGATTGTAGAAATGTCAGTTCTGCATTAGAATAAGAAATGTAAACACTAGCAGAAAAAATTTCTTGCTTTTTCAATTTAATTACTGTTAGTGTTATGTTTTATTCTATAATAATCATTTCATCATATTTTGTAGGTGAAAAGATTGGAAAAATTTGACAAATTGAAGATGTCCGAAAGTGCTGATGTTACAGTGAAATCTAGGAAATCCTATGAAAATTTAACAACAAATGGTGGATTAGAAAACACATTTGCAATGCAGTATGATTCTAGCTCATTATCTAATCAAAGGAAACAGTGGATTGCAAACAATGAAGATAGGAAAACTTTAGTCCTATGGAAGAGACCTTTTACTACTCTTCAGTATTTTGTAAAAGAACTCTTTATAGTTTTTAATGAATATGGCTCTCAGTAAGTCCTTGCATATGACTACTTTTCTGTGTTTTAAAGTGAGAAAATCTATGTATTATAATGAAACAGTTGTCACTTAATCACTTTTACAAACTAATAGTGGTAATATGCTTTAAGTTTATTGCATGTGCAATCTTATAAATTAAATATAATGGGTAGTAAAAACTAGAGGCTGTCAAATGTGAATTATTCTTAATTTGTGTACATTATTTCATATAAGAGTGCCAAACATAACTGTAATGGATTGATTGAGGGACAGTTATCTTGCATACTGTATTTTAAATGCAGTATGGTGATAGAAACCTGAGAGATCATCCTAACTTTAAATGAAATTTAATTTCCTTCATACTATTGAACATTCTGCTTTTCTCTAATCATATAAAAGAATGCATGTACTGTGAAACATTATTCCCTCAAACTTTGACCTTTTTCAAAAGAAATATGGATACATATATTCAATCTTCTCACTTTCAAAGAATTGTGATAATGAAATAAGATAGAAAAAAAATTATTAAAACTTATATTAATATTTAAATATTAGGTTATGCTTGAGTGCATATTTTTGTATTTGTTATGTTTAAGTAATGTTTTTAAGGCCTTTTGTCAAGATTGAAGATAAACTAATTATAAGATAAAAATTTAGTTTATGGAAAAGTACATAGGAATATAAATGATATTAAAACTTTACTAAAAGGTATTAAATTCTATTAAGTTTTTAATTCATGTGTAATTTTTAAATGGAGCTTATTGAAAATAAGCTTGCATTAAATATTCCTTGTATATTTGAGTTTATTTTGCATTCTGAAATATTCATATTTATGTAGGTGTTACTGTCAATTTTATATTTATGAAGTATGAAATATGTAGTAATTCAACAATGCAGAATGTTTAACCAGCTGCAGTTTAAACTTGAACTACAAAATGAGAATTATAGAATTTACCAATGATATTTGCAGCCACGAAGTATAATTCTGAAATTTTTTCCCCTGAGATTTGTCTTTCATCCTGTGGTCGAAAATTGTAGATTATAACATTTTTTCTATTGTCTTTTGTATTTAATGAAAAATATTTTTAGTTAAATATCTGTGCTATTTAGGTTTTTTCCCCTCAATTTATGTTCTTTACTCTAAAGTATCCCTGGGTTATTACAATTATTACAGTATTTTAACAGTATATGTTAAAATGATATTCTTTTTATGATGTGATTACATATTAAATGTCAAAAGAAGTATTATCCTGTATTTATAATGCATTTTAAACCTCTGCAATTCTTTAAAGAATGATTTATTTTGAGTTTTAAAAATAGCAGTAGTATATATTGTACAAAATTTACAAGGAAAGAATGTATTAAACAGTTGAGTGTCATTCTACATGAACAATACATGTAAAAGAAAATGCATTTAAAATGTATTCTTTAGAGAATTTAATCCAGTATTATTCTTTATATATATATATATATATATATATATATATATATATATATATATATATATATATATATATATATATATATATATATATATATATATATATATATATATATATATATATATATATATATATATATATATATATATAAATAAAATTTAAGTTAAATTTAGGTTTTATTCATTGATTGTTTTATTTTCAACCCTTAGGTTTATAAAACATCAAAACCTTGTTTTAACTTCTTTACTAGTTACCATCTTTAGCATTGTGTTATATAATGTTGAAGGTCCTCATCAGAAAGTAAGTAATTTTATTTATTATAACTGTGTTAAATTAAAAAAAAATTTCTATGTTTCAGTAAATGATTAAATTTTATATTTGTTCATTTTATTGTAATTGTGACTTGAATTTTGCAAGAACTAAAAGTATGTTGTTGCAGTAGTTTGCTGTTAAGGCTATAAAATTTTCATATTCAGTTCCTTTTAATGAAAAAAAAATGCTTATTTATATTGTATTAATTTATACCCCCTTAAATGTAACGTAACATATAAAAAAGTCATTTCTAATGATGAGGCTCAAAGTCATTGCTGAGATTTTAACATCTAACTGTACTTTATTGTCCTCTTTTAGAATATAATGTGGTCAATTTTATACTCATTTAATAGTTTACATGTAAGTAAAATTTTTATGGTAAATATGTATTGTTATGAAGTTAAATACTCCCCTCTGCCTCAAAATATGTGTCATAATTAACATTTGGAAAAAAATGTGCAAATGTGACACTTAATTTGGACCAATGGGAGTAGTTATAAATTATTTAAAATAGTGGCTATAATGTATCACAGTGAATAATGAAAACAAAGCATTAAAATAATTAAAGACCAAGATGCTCATAAGGTTTGTTATTCTAAGGACCATTTCATAACAAAATATCTTAAATAATGTAAAATAGAAAAAAATATTGGTGGTCTTATAAGAGTAGAAGCAAAATTGCATACTACTAATATGAATGTGAAGATTTTTATTTCATGTGTAATGTTTTTCTAAAGGTGAATTAGGCAATTCATTTATATATGCTAATTGTTGATGCCATCTTATGTCTTACTGGTCTTAAGTATTTTGATGTTATTAAATAATTTTTTTTACAACTTTAGACATTTTTCTTTGATTTTCATTTCTGCAGTTTTGATCAGTAATTCATAAGTGATATTTCTTAAATTCAGATATACTGAACTTTCATGTGCTATTTTGTAATTTATTATTACTAAATTTATCATGGCGTTAATTATTGTGCAGTACAATTGAATTTATCAATATGCTGTATTAAAATAGTACTATATTTATACTTTTTGGCTTTATTTATTTATTTATTTTATGAGCATTATAACGATTTGTTATAATTTTTTATATTTTTTAGTATGTAGTTCAGTTAGAAAAGGCACTTTTCAGATGCCTCACTTGGATTGGTCTAGGTGTTTTATCTTCTGTTGGTTTTGGAACTGGTCTGCATACATTTGTCCTATATTTAGTAAGTACCTCATCATTATATTGAAATAGATTTATACTGCTATCATTATATATGAGTAAAGAGTTTCTTAGTGTGCATTTGCTAGATATGAATTTGAAAAAGTTTGATTTCTAGTAAAAGTATTACATTCTGTGTATGTGTTTTTTTTTTCTGTAGCTTACCATATTCTAAAAAAGTAATAGCTTTATTTGTCCAGAGATACATAGTTACATAAAATTAACTCTCAAACTTCACTGAATCCATTAAATTAATGTAAAATCACATTAACAATACAAATCTGCCCTTAATTGCTTTATACATGGAGGGAACTAAATTCGCATCTGGATTGACAGATCATACAAAGCAACTGTCCTGGCAAAAACTTACCTGCAATCACATCTGCCTTTATTCAGAAAGTGTAATCCTTTTATGTAAAGTCTGAGACCCTGTAGGGAGACATGTGTAGCAGAGAGAAAATACTCAGCTAGTTTGTGAAAATTAAATATTTATATTTATTTGAAGAGAGTGTTTATGTTGTTACTTAACCGTGGAGCTGGTATGTGAAGGTTGGATTCTAAGAAACAGGATGATGGAGGAAATGGGAAATACCATGTATTTAGTTCCATATGAGTTAGGAATGTTAATTTTAGGGTATTAAAAAAAAAAAAAAATTAAATGCTGAAGAAAAAGATATGAAAATAAGGGAAAGGTAAAATTAAGATGTCATGCCCAGAGAAGTCTAGTGGTTAGTGCATCATATTTGGTACTGAGGGTGCTCTGTTCAAGTCCTGATAATCACCACTGAAGGCTTTCCTGTCTATACTGGGCATGAGCATGGCAAATCTGTTGGCCAGAATGGTGCTTTGCATTGATCCCAAGATCTTGATCTCCCAAGCTCCCAAGATCTTGTCTGAGGATGCTGGGTCTAAACTGTGGTGGCAGGAATTCAGTGCTGGAATACCTGTTTCTATGTCAAGCTTTGTCTGGTGCATTGGATGCATTAGAAATTAAGATTTACAAGATATATAATGCTTCTAGCTCATGATATATAACACCTAATAAAGATAATAACAATTAAGAATGATTTATAATTCAGTTTATAAAATTGCAAGTTTGATTTAGTTATTAGAATTTTAAATAATTTGCAGTTATGAAATAATTTTGGTATCATTCTGCAACAAAATTCCTGTTTATAATGAACCGTAGAATCTGTTATGAATTAGATCAACCTAATATGTAAAGGAAATTTTGTAAAAATACTTTATTTTGCATTTAGGGTCCACATATAGCAAAAGTTACTTTAGCTGCATATTTATGCAATAGTTTGGATTTTCCCCAGCCACCTTATCCTGATGAGTGAGTATTAATTTTGTTACTTATATAGCTTCTAAATGTTTGAAATTTTAAATTAATGCAATTAATTCCAAGTATACAATTATGAATGCTTATGGACATTATTAGATGTGTTAAATGTTCCTGAATTTATTTCACAAATAAGTTTTTTTGAAAGCTGATGGAGTTTTATATAGCGATTTCTAATATTTTCTGATCATTTCATGCCTTCATTCAATAAGCTTTTACATCACATTATGTTTTCAAGAGCATTGTTAAAGAATAGTACTCAATCTTTTTAAACACATCTACATGCATAAATTCTTACTTAAATTTATTGTATTTGCATGGTTTGGATTTATAATGTTAAATCTACATTAAGATGTGTATTATAAACAAATAAAACTATAAAAATTCTTTGTTCATAATTAAGTTTTTAAATGGTTGTTTTCAAAGGACTTCTGGATTAAGTTAGTTTCAAGCTCAAATAATTAAATATTTTCCAATGTAATTTTTTCCAGGTGCATTCTACCTGGTTAGATTTTGCCCATTCTTATATTAGTGTAAATGTTATTCTCTCTCTTCCTCTCCTTATTTTCTTTTTGAAGAATTGTCTTGGGCTTTCTAGGGACAATTTAAAGTTAATTTTTATCTTTTAATCTGGCAGTATTTTAATTATTGAATCTGAGTTTTGTAATTATTTTTAAAAGGCTATTATTGGGTTGGAAAAGTCATGATGCATTTTTTAACAGATGGCAGTGTATTTTAACGGTCCACAGTAAGCAAAACTTTAGACATTAAAACCGTTGTCGTGGGTTATGAATCAAGAGTGGCAGAATAGTGTGTACAAGCAACATAAAGACAGCATAGTTGAAATAATATGAAAGCTGTTGATGGAAGAATTCCAGAAACTGTTAAATGAATGTAAAGAAAATATCACTGACACGTGTATCGAGGAGTCCAAGGCAAAATTAATACCAGGTATGCCGCCTGGCAATAATGACTTTATGGATGGTGATTTGAATGGTATATCAGTCGTAAGAAAGTGAGATAACATTATTAGTAAGCAGGAGTATGTAGAATGGGTGAAGAAAGTTAACAATGAACAGCGCAAATTGGTGTTGGAGTTTATACATCGTTTGTGCAGCGTAGATAGTGAACCTATTTAAATCTACTTAGCTGGTCCTGCTGGCAGTGGTGAATGTTCGTACTGAAATTAATCATGGAAACTATTAATTGCTTTGTCCAAGAACGTAACAGTATGAGAAATGCATATGTAGGATGTGCATCTACTGGTAAGGCAGCACTAAATCTTAATGGCACTACTGTACATTCAGCATTTCAAATTACACCACAAAGTAAGCAAGTTAATAACTTGTCTTTTGAGATGCGTCATCAGTAAAAGGTTCATTGTGAGCATGTGAAATGTGTAATTGTGGATGAAGTAAGCAATGATAAGTAATCCTACGTTAATAACCCACAGTAGTTTCGTAAGAAAAGACTCCCTGAAATTTTTTTGAAGCACTAGAGGAATGTGCATCTGTTATTTCTATATCATTGGACAGCTCACAGTTTTAGCTGCACGAAATTGAGTGATTTGATTGTGTTTTGGAGGTTTTAAAATGTTGGAAGATGGAAGACCAATCTATGCATTTTTCCATATTTTACTCTTTTACTTCTGTAAAGGTAAGAATAATGTCAAGTTTGAAAAGTTGCATAAAGTTTATGTTGACAATGCTCTACAACAGGGATACTCAAACTGTAGCCCACCAAGGTTTTATGTGTGGCCCGAGACACTCACACTCATTATCAGGAAATTTCTTTTGTGAACAGTTTTGGAAAAGATGAGCTATCCTGCTACTCATGTTGTTTGCATCAATGTATCTTTGTGAATCATCCAATTCCAAAATGAAATGGGTGAAGGACGTAAATAGAAATCAGTTTACTGATTCTTACTTTCAGACAGATTGAGAGAAAGCATGTAGCAAGTATAAACCTGATTTGTCTAAAGTAGTCAAAAGTTTGTCTCAACAAAAGATCACTTTTTTCAGTGGATGTTTAAATGCATTTAGGTTTTGAGATATTTTTACATTATTTTAGTGTACTATGTTGTGGCCTGTGTAAGGTAGAAAACATATGCATTGTAGATTGCACATGTTTGAATATGGCTGCTCTACAAGAATGCTAGTGCTAAAGATGGTTCAGAAAATTCTGTGCAGGTGGTTTTGATCTCAATGACACTCAAAGTTCAGGGCGGCCCTCTGAGGTTGATGATGACCAAATCAAGGTATTTATTGAGACAAACCCATGTTACACGACATAAGATATTGCAGAAACATTGAACATCCATCGTCAAGTAAGTGTTCACGACCACCTGAATATTGGGATATATAAGCAAGCTTCACATTTGGGTTCCTCCAGAACTCACAGAAGTTCAGTTGATGGTCTGGACAAACATCTGCCTTACATTCCTTAAATGTGTGGGGAAATGATCCTTTTTTGAAATGACTGATAACTGGGGATGAGGGGTGGATTGTTTACCTACAATGTGTTGTGCAAACGGTCTTGGTCCCAATTTGATGATTCACTTCAAACAACTTCGAAAGTAGACATTCATCAATGGAATATTATGCTCTTAATGTGGTGGAATTTTAAAGGTATCATCAGGGCCGTTCCAACCCGGGGGTGCCAGGGGTGCGGGGCACACGGGCGGCAAGTCAGCCGCCCGGATAAAAAAAATTTAAAACTAATTTATTAGTAAATTAATCAATATAAAAATATCACCATTATGCTAGGTAACTACTTAGAGGTACAAAATGCATTTTACAAGTATAACTGGAAATAAACAGTAAGGTTTGGACTCAGAAGGGGAAGTGATGCGCCCAGGCGACAGTTGCGACCTGTAGCCACAGCTGTGGCTCAGTGTAATAAGCTCCGTACGATTGCATGTATCGCTTCGAGTGGCTTGTCTGGGTGGGGGAAGCTGTGGCGAACTCACGCCACAGCTGTGGCTCTGTATAATAAGGCCCTTAGATTTATCGCTTTTGCGAAGCCAGTGTGTCTACAGGACATTGCTGATCTAGTGTAATTTTTTTTTATTCGGCACATGCTGGATGTGATGAGGTTTGAGCGCGAAAAATGTTAAAAGGTTATTCTGTGAGATTTTGTCTTAGGCTGAGGTCATGTCAGACCACTTGTGCTCCCGGTATGTTATTCAATTCCTACTATTAGTTCACACTCTCCCTATATTTATATAATCTTATTCAAATTTTCAATAGTTAATAAAATACTTTTTATTCATCCACTCAAGTTCAAATACATTTTTTAAAACTTCTAGTGGATGACACTTGATATTAATACAGTTTTTTAAATATTAATTCATTAAATTTAATTAATTTTAGTTTTATATGGGAGACAAAAAATTTCTCGGCAATAATGGTGTTCACAGAACTGAGCCAATATCAGTGCAATTCACCAAAAAGTAGCTAAAATAAAAATTTTCTTTGTTGACCTAAGTAGGAATTGACTTTAATTTTTTTTTTAAATATTACTTGTTTTTATTGTGATTTTGTTTTGTAACTCTGTATGTCTATATATATAATCAAATGTGATTGATTAAATTAAGACTTCGTTTTATTTGGCGACGCAAGAATGCCTATATTTTAATAATTTAAATTCGGCCATGGAGAAATTTACTTAAACAAAACCACATTGGTTTTAAAAGCACTACTCCACGTCGCAACCAGTTGGGAAATACATTTCGTTTTTTTTTTTTTTTTTTTAAACACGTTTTAACCCATCATCCCATCAAATCGCGTCGCATCACTGGCATCGCATCAGTGCAGGTGGTTTTTGTCAGGTTGCAGGAAAATACTTTTATGATTTTTACAGATGTCTGATAATTGAAAAAAGCTTTCTGGGGCCCAATACAGAAAAAAACTTGAGAAAGAAGAATTAGTAAAGAGGGCTTGTGGTTCATTAAAAACATTTTTAATCCCAGCAAGATCGCATGAGGCGCCATTAAGTTCCAGAGATACAAATGTGACGGAGACCGAAATCACAAACCCCAAGGAAGATATGTTTTAATCGCAGAACCAAGTTTTGAAACCAGTGAAACCGTGACCAAAGACCGTGAAGATTTTCTTCATCTTTCTTATAAAGATGATTTTTATAAGGATCCTAGCTGTTGGCCTTCCGTACTATCTGACAAAATTAAATTAACTTTAGCAGAGTTAGGCCTACCCAACTTACAGAAGCGGATGTAAACTTTCCTTTAAATAAAGATAACAGAGATTTCTCATCTATTTATTAAAAAAAAATTTAAGTAACGGGGAAATAATTCCAAGAGTTTGGCTAGTGTATTCTAAGTTAAAAGATTGTGTATTTTGTTTTCCTTGCAAATTATTTAAAACTTTTTCTAGTGCCTTTGTTGAGGGATATAACGATTGGAGCCATTTAACTCAGATTATAGAACGTCATGAAAAATCAAAAAGTCACATTTCTAATTCAAAATCTTGGATTGATTTAAATAAATCAATTTCTTCTAAAACAACTACTGATTCTCTAAATGAGAAATTAATAAATATGGAAAAAGATAGATGGGTTTCTGTGTTAAAAATTATAATTTATACTGTTAAATTCTTAGCCGGTCAAAATTTGAGTTTTAGAGGCAAAAATAATAAGTTATACGAGCAACAAAATGGAAACTTTTTAAAATTAATTGAAGCAATTGCAAAGTTTATTGATACCATAGCAGACCACCTCACTAGAATTAGCCGAAATCCATCAAGTATGCCTCATTATTTAGGTGTTCATATTCAAAATGAACTTATTTCCCTTTTGGGACAAAAAATAAGACATGAAATAATATCGCTCTTAAAAGTTAGTAAATATTATTCTATTATTTTAGATTCCACCCCTGATCTAAGTCACCAAGACCAACTTACTGTTGTAGTATTTGTTCTATTAAATAATAAATCAAAGAAAATAGAAATTAGGGAGCATATTTAGGGATTTATTTCAATATCAGATTCGACAGGACAGAGTTTAACTAATTTTTCATTAGATTTTTTGGAGACTCACAACATTTGTTTGGGGGATTTAAGGGGGCAGGGTTATGATAATGGTGTGAATATGAAGGGTCGCAATAATGGTTTACAAAAAAAAGTTCTTGACTTAAACCCTAGAGCTTTTTATGTGCCTTGTGCAGCCCATAGTTTAAATTTAGTTGTTAATGATGCTGCAAAAGCGCCTTTAGAAATTACAAACTTTTTTGTAACTGTACAGGAGCTATACGTTTTCTTCTCCGCATCGACTAAACGTTGGAAGGTCTTAAAAAATGAAATCCCACCTTTAACACTTAAACCCCTTTCAGATATTAGATGGGAATGCAGAAAAGTTCTTAGATACAATCTAACAAATATATATGATGCTTTATAAACCCTCTATTCTGATAATACTAGAGACTCTGAAACTAGAAACATGGCAAATTCATTACTTTTGAAAATGAAGTCGTTTAAATTTATTTGTTCCATTATTACATGGTATAATGTGTTAACAAAAATTAATATTGTAAGTAAAGCTATGCAGGAATCGGATGCTATATTACCAAATATTATTTTAATGTTAGGGCAAATCAAAACATATTTATATAATATTAGGTCAGATAAAGGTTTTAGTGATATTTTAGAAGAGGCAGAAGATATTGATTGCGACCCTTCATTTCCTCTGGTTAATATTGTTAGACCCCGAACAAAAAAACGTTTATTTGACTACGAATGTAAAGATGAGGCTCCAAAATATCCAGAAGACCAATTCAAAATTAATTTTTACTTTGTAATATTGGACACTGCATTATCAAAAATAGAAGAAAGGTTCGAACAAATAAGACATCACACAGTTTTCAATTTTCTCAACGACCTAAATAATTTCCTTAAAACAGATAAATCAAATAGGTCTACAAAATGTAAATCTGTGGAAAGTATGTTACATGATCCATTTAAAAATGAAAAAGATATAGCTGAAGATTTATGCGATGAAATTGACAACGTTGCATCCTTTATTTCCCCTGAAATGAACGCATTAAATGTGATTCAATACCTATTTACAAGTAACCTCATCTATCTGTTTCCAAATTTAGTGATTGCCATATGAATTTTTTTAACATTACTCGTGGCTAGTGGGGAAAGAAGCTTTTCAAAACTTAAAATAATAAAAAATTATTTGAGATCAACAATGGGACAAGAAAGGCTTTCAGACTTATCTATTATTAGTATAGAAAAGGACATTTCGGACGATGTAGATGTATCAGATATAACAGAATTTGCATTAAAAATGGCATGAAAAGCAAAGATTTTTTTAAGCTTTTTGACTGTCTGTTATTAAGTATATGTATTAATAGATATGTGTTGTATGTATTTAATATAACATATTCATTTGGTTATTATATCAATACATTAATAATTATGTTAGATTGTAAAATTAAAATATAAACTGAATTTATAATATTTTCTGTAATTCGTTGTTTTATTTAAGGTAAAAAATTTTCAGAGAAATTTCAATTAATCCATACGGTATGGGGGGTGGGTGGGGAGGGCAAAATTATTCTCGCACACGGGCGGCAGCTACCCTAGGAACGGCCCTGGGTATCATGTTTTTTGAGCTCCTACCAAGGAACCAAACAATCTATTTGAATGTGTACTGTTGGCAGTTAGACATTTTGAATGAATCTATAATCTGGAAACATCCAGAGCTCGCTAATTGTAAAGGAGTTTTGTTCCATCATGACAACACTTGACCACACACAAGTTTGATTACCTGTCAGAAATTATTGGATCTTGGATGGGATGTGTTGCCACACCTAACATACACACCTGACCTTACAAAGTCGAACTTCTACTTGTTTCGATCTCTTCAAAACTCCTTGAGGGGTATAATGTTAATTCAGATGAGGCTGTAAATTAGCATCTTCAGTTTTTTATCAATAACAACAGTTCCTTCTATAAACGAAGAATTATGCAGGTCTGTGAAAGATAGCAAAAGGTTATCAAACAAAGTTGGCAATATACTGTTGATTGATCTTTGTTTTTATATAAATAAATGACCTTTCGAAACACAGGAAAAATACAACATGACTTTTCTGACAACCCAATAGATTTGTTTCCAAGGTATGGTTTTTTTTACTGAAATGTGAAGAGGTGGTTAAGGCTGTACAATTAAACATACTATTGTGTATAGGCAATGTTACTAAAATTATACTCTTTATGGCCATTTGAAAATTGATTACTATAATGCTCATCTACAAAATGTTTTTAAGAAATTAAACTATTCTGTAATTTTAATTACTTCAATCATCTTTCAACTAAAATCTCACCATATTCTAAATTTTTATCTTTTAGAATTATTTGCCCTGAGGGAGATCACAGCAATAATGTAATCACAATATTTAAAATTATGAGCAAAGTGAGACTTGAAGCTTTTATGTGGGTAAGTATATTTTCAGTTTCATTAATATGCACATGCCAACCCCGCTGCTTTTGGATCTTACCTTCCAATTATAACTATGAGAGGTAGTTTTAATTCTATTTTTTGTCACAGATTGATAAACTAATTTATTTTTTTATTTCAATTTTTTTAAATAATTTTTTTACAGAGCATTTTATTGATGTCTTTAGCTACAAACTAAAAGAAATTAATTAAAAAAAAACTGTATTGCAAATTTATTTTCAATTGTAGAAAACCAAATATATCCGTTTGATTATCCATGATAGGAAAAAGTACTAGCAAGAAAATTACCCATAGATTAACATGCGAATTAGTGCTTCTTGATATTTTTCATCTATTTTATTTGAAATATAAAATATAAGGTTTTGGTCTGTTTTTAAAATATCTTTTTTTACTCTTTATTATACTCATCTTATTCTCATGTTAAAATATTGGTTTATTAATAGAATTTAGTGTCAGTAAATTTCTCCCATCAATTCCGATTAAGTATATACTTGATTTCAAGTATCAAGTGAAAGTTTCCTCCGATTTTATTTAAAATATATATATATATATATATATATATATATATATATATATATATATATATATATATATATATATATATATATATATATATATATATATATATATATATATATATATATATATATATATATATATATATATATATATATATATATATATATATATATATATATATATATTCAGAGTTTTTACAATAAAATAAAAATGTATCCTGTCCGATATAACAGCAGGAACTAAGAAAAGACAAAATTAGAATTAAGTGTCATTTACAATCAAACAAATCACTATTAATTTTAAGAAACTTCACAAATAGTGAAACCAAACATGGGATAACAAAACCATAATATTTCTTTAGAATTAAAAATAAAAGGCTTAATTTGAATATCCAAAACAAATTCAGCTTACTCTACAGATAACTTGCCTACCCAGTAAGCCAAGGCAAGCTAATGGATCAAATATTAAAGTAGATCAGATAATATAAGACTTAACTATGAGTTTTCTTGTGACTATGAGATTTCTCCTTTAATATTCTCATGAGTAGATGAGAGCTGAAATTGCCTTTACCTGACCAAACTTTCTTTGGCATAATTTTAAACAGATAAGACTAAAATTAGATAAATTTTTCTGATTATTTGAAAACTTTAAACTGTGTTTTGGACCTCAATTGATCTGCATAATTATGCATTAGGTAAACCCAGCATTTAGTTCATTAGTTTAATCTTTTTGAAGATCGAGCTTTTAATTTTTTGTAGATAATTATTTTAAAAGTTATGCCAAGTTACAGAATTTTTTCCTTGAAGCATGTTGTCTGTGAAGGTTTAGAATAGTGATTAATTTCCCCTCCCCCTCCCCCAGTTTAAACTTCTAGATTTTGCTCTTGCTTGCTCTCTCTTTCCCCCCTTTTTTTTTTTTTTTTTTTTTTTTTTCTGTTTGTGTGTGTGTGATCAATGTGCCATTGTTAGAAATCTTTTTTACTGAGATTTAATTTCTGACTTGTAACATTTTTATTTATATGAATAACAACACTGTAAAGTTTATTTTCTCTTGTGAAATATATTAAAATTGGGAATATGCTAAGAAGTTAAGAATTTTTCTTTAGCATTGCTAATAAGTTTTTTTATTTGTATTGGGTTCTTGATACATATTGGTTTTTAGCATTTTATCACTTAAAACCCAATAGATATTATTTAATATGAGTATCAGTTTAATTTATTCATGCTTGTTTAAAATATTTTAGGGTATGGGAACAGCCTTAGGTGAGCTGCCTCCATATTTCATGGCAAAAGCAGGTATTGAAAATTTTAATAACCTTTGAATTTAAAAACTTAATGTTGAAGCATGGTTGTAATATTGTATTTATCTTTTAGCTCGACTCTCTGGTCAAGATCATGATGATGAAGATTTAAAAGAGTTCGAAGAATTACTTCAAGTAAAGAAAAACAAACCTGAAGAACAAGTAAGTTTTCTGTATTTTTTTTCCTTTTAATACCATTGAATGTCACAATAATTGCTATTCTTGAACTCATCACAATTGTTACTTGGGGCTATTACAGTAGATTTTAAGTTTGCAATCTATGTGAAGTGTCACAGTTGACAAATTTAAATGCTTTTAATTTATTTTAGTAAAACTACTTCAAATGGAATTGTTTTTTTTTCTAATATTTATTTAGTATTTTAATTATTTATGAATTATAGCAGCACAATTTTAAATTATTGCAAATTAAAAAAATAATAAATTTAAAAAACTATCAATTCATTATTGAAATATTTTTGTTACAAAAATTTGTTGGGGTTGTGACCCCTCTTCCTTGGTTGAACATGTTTTACGTACCATGGTGAACACTCCCAGTAGACCAGGGCATCGCGAGACCCTCAATCTCGATAGAAGAGAAAAAACCCAAATAAAGAAGCTAAAATCCAATATAAAAAAGCTAAAGTTCAAATACAGCACTTCAGAAACACCAGATTGCAATACATCACACTACTCACAATACTATTCCAATGTAGTCAATTCACGAGCCTCTCAACCTCATCGCACCAACACTCAAGTGATTACTTCATTTCTTTTTGTACTCAGTTGTGCAGTTTGCTTGATACTGTTATCAATCTCCTCATGTCATCCCTATTTGTTGGTCGGTGTTGGTACACTTTTGATTTGAAATAGCCTCACAGAAAAAAATTTGCAAGCACTCAAAGCAGCAATTATGCAGGATATCATGTGATTCTGCAGGACATGGTCCGCACATCCATGCAAAATTTCCAAAAAAGAGAGAGACTTCGAAACTGTATCAAAAATGATGGTCGCCATTTAACTGATGTAATCTTTAAAACTTAATGGATAACAATGGCATACTGTGTACTTCTCAGGTATAAAAGATTTTTTTGTATTTTTGTTATTGACGTTCCAAATCAGAACGTTCTTTCTGCCGCACCCTATATATATATATATATATATACATACACACACACACACACACAGTGGAATCTCGATCTATCGTTTCTCAAGGAACTGATTGAAATGAACGATAAATGCAGGAAAACGATAGATGCGGAAACATAACAAAGCAATATGATTGGTGGGACTGGATAAAATGAACGACACATACGGAAAAAGATGGATCTGAAAATGATCGATCGCGATTCCACTGTGTGTGTGTATGTATATATATATATATATATATATATATATATATATATACACACACACACACATTCGACTGTAATATTCCTTAAGTTTTTAATTTGTTGTTGATGTACTCAAAACTTAAAAATATATTTACTTTTGATTTGTTTTCAAATACTCTTTAATATTTATTTTATTATAAAGTTAATTGTTTTTAGCAGAATATTTTCATGGAGTCAAGTTTTGTTGGATTTTTATTTTCAAATAAAAATGATTAGTTTTTGATTTGATTTTGTGATGTTTCTTACCAAGTTTGTTTTTTTGAAATGTAGAGAAAAAAAGAAAAAAAAACCCAAGAAAATATTAAAATATTAAGGTTATTCATTACTATTTAACATAAATCTTCATGGAGGTTTAGCTTAAAACCTTGCTACATTCTTCGTATGTTTGGTATTAACTTACTTTTATGTTTTGACGCTAAAAAAGTGTTAATGTGAATAACATTTATTAAATATTGGCATAATTTTAGAATAATTTTTTCTTTCTAGTCATTTTATGATAGAGCCAAGTTAGGTGTTGAGAAGCTTGTAGAACGTGTTGGATTCTTAGGTATTCTGGCTTGTGCATCCGTATGTATTATTATAATTATTATTATTATTATTGTTGCTATTATCACTATTGTTATTGTTATTTGAGATTCCATTTTAAATTTCCCTTGCTCAAGTTCAGTTGCAGGTATAGAATACTGTAATTTTTCTCTTAAAATTGATTTTGTAACTTTTACATGAATGTAGAAATACTTAAAAAGGGATTTCTTCAGGCTGACACGGCTTATTGTAAATATTTTTGTTGGTGCTAACAGTATTGTAAATTCTTTACGTTGCAAGAGTTAAACTTACATATCACTTTTCAAAGTGGTGTTAAATGGAGTAATTTTAACAATCTTTTGCAGCTGTGTTTACTTTTACCATTATGTAATCAAAGCATTGAATCCTTGGATCAGTATCAACAAGGTGCTAATAAATTGGTATTGCCAAATAAAAAAGTTACTCTAGGGCAATATTTTTCAAATTCTTGCATATCCTGTGTTAGTAATGCCACCAAACACTTAGCTTCAGTAATTAGGAAACTTTTATTGATTTTGTTCGAGTACTATTGAGTTCCAATTTATTTTGATCATCTTACAATTTTATGCAAATCGGTTAATTCATCATGCTGTTGCTGCTAAAGGCTGAGATTGGCATAAGAAGAGATTGCTAGATGATTGTAAAGACATTTAAATTGTATTGCTTATGAGGGAATGGGTAAAAAATACATTTTAAAGGACTGTGAACGTAGAATGATTGTGGATGCTAAAAGCAGTGGACCAAGTATCAGTAAAATTGCTTTGATTGTGAAGTGTTTGATAGCATCTATTGTTCATTTTACAAAGAGTGAGCTAACAAACAAAAAACTGGGTCTCAGCATAAGGTGTGTGGTCATCAGTAGCTACTAGATGCTCTAGCTATATGGGGAGTTTCCAGACTTGTCTAGTCTAACAGATGGACAATAAATAGTACATAAGATTACTGTGATCTTAATCAAAGACTAACACCAATGGCCTCTAAACATACTGTTCACCACACATTACACTGTATTGGGCATGAAAGCCGAAGGCCTGTTTGAAAGCCTTGTCTGATTATAATGGCTGCAGATAGCAGTCTCCACTTCCCACAGGATCACAAGGATTGTATAGTAAATGAATGGAAAAGGGTAATGTGGTCTGATGAATCATGTTTTCAGTAACACTATGCAGATGGTAGGTTAAAAATATAGAGAAAAAAAAATGAAAGTATGGACCCTAATGCATAGCCACAACATAGCTAGTAGAGGTAATGTTATAGTATGGGAGATGTGAGCTAAATTGTTTGGGCCATTTTTTTCTTGTTGAAAATGGCTGAATGCCAAAAGGTCTGACACACCCGATTCTCTTTTTGCACGATTTTGAAATAACACAACATGGTCCAAGAAAAAACCAGATTATTTTTTTTACATGTTTTTTAAACTTTAACATGGTTTATAAATCTTAAAAGATTAAAAAATATTGAGTCCAATGTTATCAGAGTATTTCAGGGAATGTAGATGATTCCATGTGAGTAGTGATCATGTGGTTCTACTATCTGCAAGTACAATTCTAGACCTTCAACTAGCCAATAAACTAGAAAATTTTCTTATAAATGACAATGTCAAATGAGCTGTGCAATTCTAAGATGATTTAAAAAGGATTATGGCATTTTATGAAGAATCATAAAGAACTAACTAAAACAAAATCACAGTACCCGATTACTGAATTCGTATTCAAAACTGGTGAAACAAAAGAAACACAAGATGTTAATTGTATTCAAGATACACTTGTAGATCTAGATATATTGCCATTAAATATTTCCAGTGAAGAAAGGAATTTTTCACCACCGATAAACAACAGTAAATGGGCACGTTTATTGTCTAGTAGTGACACTGAATGACTGAATGTTATATGTATGTGCATATAAGTAAATAATAAATTCAATTTATTTTTAACTACTTCCAACTGCTGTACTTTTCAATTTAAAAAAATAACCCATATAAACATTACTAACCCTTCAGTACTCGCGTAACTAGCTGTAGCACGAACAGTCGCGTGAGTGACAGGTGTCACCCACTTTTATGTTGCGTTATATCCATATGTATTTAACTTTTTTTAACCTAATTATTTCTATAGTTTTTTAGGAGTATATACTACAAAAAAAAACACAATTAAAGTTTAGAAAAAGAAACATTAAATATTACAAATCAACCATACATTCAAAATACAAAAAATTAAAACATTCTGCACATACATTTTTCAAATGGTCATTACATATCCACTTTCTGCATTTCTCACACCAATTTCACGTTATTCTGTCTCTCTGTCGTCCATAAGCGTAACAACGTCAGTGGTGCACCCAGGTGGTGGGCGAAGGGGTCCTACTCCACCCCCAAAGAAATAGAAATTGCATTATGAATATTGAATTTGCATTATATTTTTATCCGTTCAACTTGCCCCCCCCCTCCCCCCCCCAAAAAAATCCTGTGTGTGCCATTGAACAGTGTCCTCAGGCACCTTCTTTTCCTCTTGAGGTACACTATTTCAAATACATTCCTTATGGGAGCAAATTTATCAAATTCTCGGCGAGATGCCCTATCCCGAATGTCATCAAAACAAAGGCACCTGAAAGGAAATGCAAACCTGTTTCTGCTCATTGTTAGGTAGCATGATTCTAACCCATTACCATTCGAGTTATCCCATAACTTATCGATATTTGTCCTGGAACTTTTATAAGTGCCTGTCAAAAGAAGACCAAATAAGGCCCTGACCTCTACCTCATTGGTATTTCTGGCATCGCGATCCCTTTCAAATTTACATTTGATAGTATCAATGTAAATATTTGTGCAGTCTGCTATTATTTTATAGACTTGTCTGTCAATAAACAAATCTAATATTTTTTCTGGAGAAAAAAAAATTTCCTGCTATGCCTTTTGACCCTGGAAGATGTGTTATGTTTTCCTGCTTTGTTCTGACATTGTAACAAGCTTTTTTTTAAATCACATTAAAAAAAGTCATAAAAAAAAGTTTGATGTAAAGAACCTATTGGAGATTGACTCTCTCTTATTAGATTTTTAATCCTAAATAAAGAAAAGGATCTAAAATCTAAATTTTACAGAGAATAAAATAAATTCACTTTTCTTGAAAAGTTATGTAGATGGTCGCGTGGGGGACAGGTGTCAACCAGTGAACTTTGGCTCGATTTAATCGAAGAACAGTTAGAGACTAACTAAAGTGAAAAGAGAGGGGGAAGAGGGAAGGCTCATTTGAAGGTAGAAGGAAAAGGGGAGATTTCCAACCTTCCGATGGCTGCCATTAGGGAAATTGAAAGCAGGTGGGTGACATATGTCAACCGCGCAAGTATTGAAGGGTTAAAATAAGAATTGGTGATTTGCTCTTGCATATTTATTCATGATCAGTCCATCAAATCGAAATTTCATATGAAAATTAACATTTTTTAAAATTAAGCATATTTGGATGGAACCTATCCCCAATTTTTATATGTGTATTGTATCTTTTGACACTTTTTTTCCCCCCATAGTAGTCTCTGGAACATACCCTCTGTGCAAAAATAGAACCAGGTGTACTTTTGCTGACCAAGTATTTCCAGTTATGTTAATGGTTTACCCCATTGGAGATGGATGCTCCTAACAGGACAGTGCTCCATGTCATAAAACTCTTATTGCTCACAAAGCATGACAGAAACGTCATCTTGCTTTTTTGGCTTCCACAATTACCAGATCTCAATTCAGTTGAGCCTTTGTAAGATGAGGTAGAAAGCAGCATCAGGCAGCTAGATCCCAAACCATATAATCTTAGAGAACTAGAAAGTGCAGTTAATTGGATATGGTCTCGGATTCCTCAAGCCATCTTTGAACAATTAATATAGTCCATGCAAAAGAGAATAGCTGCAGTATTGAGAGCAAAAGGTGGCCCAATGATGTACTGAGTATGTGGTCATAATAAATTATCCATTCAGTATATGTATAATAGGCAGTTGAAAAGGGTGATCCTGAAGTGCAGGTGTATATTTGTTGGTTCAATGAAGTGATGTAGTTCAAACAAATTGGTTAATTTCAGAATCGAAGCAGTAAGTCCAGAAGTGCAAAATCTGTTATACAAGTATTTAAGGTAACTGAGCAATTAAAAAAAAAAAAAGGTTGACTTCTGAAGTTTGCATGTATTTTGGTTAAGCACCTGATCCTTGAAATCTCTTTCAACCATAAACAAGAGGGTTGTTCCTAAACTACCACATTAACATTCTCTCTGTACTTTTCCTTTTTTTCTTTTTTGTTAAAGATTTAGAGCATGGTTGTATGGTTATATGTATGTTAGGCTCTAGGTTACTTTTACGATTTAAGTAGGTGTGGTATATTAGTTGCAAGACATTAAAATTCAAGTGTTGTCTAATAACTAAATCTTTTTAAAACTTTCTTATTCTGCAATTTAATTTTACTGATTTTTATAAGGAAAAAATTAGGCTATGTGCAGTTAGTTGCCATATATTGAAATTTAAATTAAATCTGTTATGCCTTCAATGACTCAAGATTTACACTATTTATTGACAGTTACTTAGAGCTTGATTAATTTGATATTTTTAAGACATTAAAAAGTCTTACTGTAATTATAAAAGATCTCAAGTATTTTTTTTAAAATTAAGAGTTCAGGAAAGGGGCATTTTTGCCAAAGGAATGTCTGCAAGGGAAATTAAAATCTTTTTGAAGGAATAAAAGTTTGATCCCTAGATGTTCTATACTGTTGAGCTGCATTTTCTTTCATATCATGATAGATGAATATATGTTAAGATGATGCCTTACTATTACATGGTACATTTTTTAGATTCCAAACCCATTGTTTGACTTAGCTGGAATCACATGTGGTCACTTCAATGTTCCTTTCTGGACATTTTTTGGAGCTACTTTGATTGGAAAAGCAGTCATTAAGATGCATATACAGAAGCTGTTTGTGATTGTGGCATTCAACGAACACTTGGTTAATGAGCTTGTCAACAAAATGAAGTAAGTTTTTTTGCTTGTAGCATTTACTAATACTACTTCACATTGCTTTATTTTAAATGGGATATATTTTCAGTATATTTATGAAAAGAAAACTTTCTTAGAATTTTTTTACCTTTAAGAAACCTTTCTAAAAGAGTTGAACTGATAAATCTGAATCTCTAAAGGAAATTCCTTCCACTCATTGGCCATCTTTTCAGAATTTTTACTAGGCTAACTCCTTTTACTTTCCCTTATTGTACAAATTGACTCTTGGGGGGGGCTTTCAAAATGTAACTTTTGTGGTATTTTTCAAGAAAAATTTCTGAAAATGGCATCGCAATGTTAAGATGTTCCCGACTTGGTCCGTCCCGGAATGGTTACCTACATTTTTCTACTCTAGGCTTTTATATAAGTAAAGATGCCATACTTTCTTCAAAACCTTCATTTTTTTCATTTTTAATCATAGACTTATTTTGAAATTTTCATGTTTTCTACATTTGTAAACTCCCCTTAAAAATTTTTTTTTCTAATCTGTGATTAGACAGACGGAGAAAAATTCCCCATAACATGAGGTATCTGCGAGATCAACCTATACATCACTTTATATAATAAAAAAAAGTCAAATAAAATGTTGAAATGTAGATTCTGAGAGTTTATAAATTAATGAGAATAAGTAAGAGGCTGATTAAAAGATTTTTATTTTACATGTGTAGCATAATTTTACATTGCTTACTATATTGTTTTTCTTTTAAATTTAAAACTTATCAATTGTTCCTCTTGATATATTTCTTATATTACTTTTTTTTTGCCTCTGTTTGTGTCGTCCCTTCATAGGGGGTAATGCTGTCTGCCTATATGGTGCCCCCATAATAAAATGGAAAGTAAACTGCGGTGTAGTATAGGCGAATGTTTGACAAGTGCCTTCGCTAAAAAAAAAAAAAACTTCTGTTTATACCTTAATCAGAATAATCAGCTGGAAGATTTCCAGTGAATCATCCCCACTGTTTTTAATAAACAATTTATACTTAATTTATATTTATCTCAATAAGCATTACATCTTGTCTTTAGATACATCCCACACATTGGAAAATATCTTCATGCTCCCCTTGAAGATTTCTTAGCAAAACAAAAGGCTAATTTGCATCGAAAGCCAGGAACTTCTGGTGCATCTGTAAGTATATCTCATTTCCCTGCTAAAGTACATCATACTTAAAAGTTTTAAGCTAAATTCTGAAAATTGCATTATGTATGCTACACAGGTATAAACAAATTTTATATATTTTAGAAATATGTTTTTGTTGGCAGCCATACATTTTTCAGTAAAATGTTAGATTATTTAAAGTAATTAAGAGATTAAAAAGGAAGATGTTTATTTCTGTTTTTCTCACTGTATTTTCTATATTTTCAGGATGGCCCATGGATTGCTTGGATCTTCGAGAAATTTGTTGTTATGATGATACTGTATTATGTACTGACCATTGTGAACTCAATGGCCCAGAGCCATCATAAACGTCTCCACAAGAGACAATATCGTGCCACGGCAAAAGTGGCTACGGACTGAAAAAGACCCCAAACTTAATTCATTTCCATATATGCAATGGTGCAAAAGAGCACTGTTTATTACTGACCAAATGGGAGAACATTCAATATTATGCATAGATTTTATAATATGGGTACTGATATTTTTCCTAAGTTCATTTTGTAATTTGACATTTGTCAAATGTCTTCTGTAGATGAAATTCATTTGTTGGTGAAACCATGCGATATTACTTAAATTTAAAAGGTTTGTGTTGTGTTTGTCATTATGTTGAAATAAAAGAATTCCGGGTTTATATATAAGTATTTGTAAATATATATACATATATATATATTATCTACCTTTGTTACTTTTTGGAATGGATGGGTGATATTGTGATATAGTATGTTCACCTTTGAATTTTTCTCCAAAAGTTTGAATTTATTTTTATTTTTTCATGTTGAAATGCAATAGAATACATTATCATCTAAGCTTTTATATTATTGTCTTAAATTTTTAATATAACCAATATTTTGTTATATTCAGAGCAAACTATTAAAAAAGCACTCAAACAATATGTTTAAAAGGATCCAAATAATGAAGACTTCTGATGATGTACACAAGCAAGAAATGAAAGACAACATGCACTTTTCAAATGGTGAAATAAATTTTCTGCCTTGTGGAGACTGGCATTGTATCTTTGGAAGTCTCACCAATTTTATGCAAAATATTTGTAATCATGTGTCATAAATTTTTCAGTATTTTTTAAGATTATACTATTTATCCATTTCTAGATTTTGCTGTGCAAAATAAAGTAAAAAGAAAACCTATAACTGCTCAGTTTTTCTCAATTCTGTTTCCTTTACTTATATTTATTTGTATTTAAAATTAAAATAACAAATAAAATTATTTAACACTGATGTTACTTATTTTATTTACATAACTATATTTATTTCTAGCATTTGGCTTAATTTGTCCATTTTTATCTTACATTGAGATTTTTTTATTTCGTTATTAGTTTTTGAATTAACTTTTCCTACACACTGCTGCTGTAGTATGTTCTCTTTTAGAAAATAGTGCGAGAGTTATAAAAAAATACAACTGAAAATGTGTTTCTAACATATATACAATAACTTCTGACTTTATTATCTTTTAGATGTTTTGAATCTCTATAGTTTTCTTTCTCAATTCCGAAAACTGCTTCTCTTGATAAGTTTTTTACAGATGTTATAATAAGCTTGTTTTTACGGCTTACATAATCAATTGAAATAACCATTATGTTTGGGGAACTCTTTATTTGTAAGAGAATTGAAATACACATCAAGAAGCAAATTTTCATGAAAGAAAACTTCGCTTCTATGAGTCTGTTTTGGTAAAATTTTCTCTACACCCTTTTTTTCTGGTAAGCAAACACTGCATAATTCTTTCAAATATTACTTTTGAGGAAGTACTATTTTCCTTTTGAAATATTAGGACTTATCTTGAATTTTTTATAAATCCAATAGTCTAATTTCTTGTTTCTCAGTATCAGAATGCAGAATTTAAAAAAAAAAAAAATAATTGTAAAGTGCTGAAGAATGTCATTTAATATTGTAACACTGAACTTCTGTCGCACAAGGAGTTTGTCACTTTGCCTACAGATCTAAAAATAAAATTAGCTGTGTGAAAGAAAATTTTAGAGAAATTCCAAAATCAAATTTCTTAAAGTTAAATTTAAGAAAGCAGTTTGAACTTAAAAGTCCATTTTGTATTTTTCCTACTTTTAAAAGGCAGCACAAGTATTTGTTGCTGTTAATACAATTGCATGATTAATATGAAAATATTATATGGTGTGTTCAAATTTTATTTAGTAGGCTTTATTAGTTTTGGCTGAATGAATAAGACATGTTTTTGGAATTTTGGAGTAACAAAAAAAGTTAGAACCCTGCTTAAATAAGAGGATAAGACACTTTAAGATATTTGTATTATAAGACACTGCATTTCTATGGTACCAGAAATGTCATTCATGTAAAATGCTATTATACTGAAATTTTTTCATTAAGTAATTTGTGACTAGCTTAGGTTTCATTATGATGAAATTTTTTTGAAATTACTCAAAATTGACTTTTTCATGGTCTTAGTGTTGAATTTAAGGGTATATGAAAAGGGTTTTATCCAACTTTTTTTTATATGTACCCCTACCATGGTAATTACAAATATCTTTTTAATACCACTTTTTCTTTTAAAAGGGGAAGAGAGGAATGCATGATTATTTCCTAATCTTTAAGATATATATCTGTTACTAAACAAATCGTAAGGTTTGTATACCTTAACTTTTATGTCTATTGAGTGAATGAATATAAAATTTAACTAGCACAAATTTTAATTTCATTATATAAAATAGATGAATTCATTCCTAAATACGAATTTCTTTACAATTTACTTCAAAAGGAAATCATTCATTGGCACAAAAACTTTGCATGATGATCAAAATCATTTCCAAGGAATGTAGATACAAAATAGTATCCATGATCATATCCCTAAAAAAAATAAAAGAAAATTACCAAAATATTTTTATTAAAAGAATATTATAGAGATTGTATACTCTTGCATATAAATAAAAATATGAACAACCTAGTTTATTTTTGATGTTACAAACTATTTGGAGAATATTTTTAAACAAATAGTTTAAAAGCAGGATTTGTACACACACACTTAACTTTTAAAGTAATTTGTTTTTTTAAACATTTTCCCCCACAGACTGATAGAAATTATTAAATGTTTACATACAATTTTCATAAGAGTATTGTCCAGGTAAACAAGTAAAAAGGAAGAAATATTTCAAGACAAGTTTCACTTATTTTAAATAATGAAAAAAAATTATAAAAGAATTATTGATTTGGACTGTAAGAGCCTATTATTAAAATAATTTAATTAAAAAAAATCCCATAAAAAAAAATTACCTCATGCATTTCCAATATAACCTTGATATTAGTACCTTCACATGCTGCTTTAAAATTTTCAGGTTTTAACTCATCTTTCAAATAGATATCGTCTGTACCCTATAAGTAATAGTAATTTAAATATTAACAATGATCAATTCAAATTACTTGGTGAATATTATCAATTCAGACACAAATTTACATGTATGTTTTATATTTTCTTTGAACTGTAAATATATTGAAACAACACAGTCTCCAACAGAGCTATAGTATATTTACCTGATATATCAAAATTTCAATTTCCGGACCACTGTATTCTTTTGCAAGCAAAGTAGCATCATACTGTCTCCAGGAACTCTGATCATTCCCTAAGTAACCACTTAAAGCTTTCTTTCCCCATGGGCCTTCTGAAGGATTTGATATTGGTGAAAAGGCAGAAACACTTGTGTACTTTGTAGGATTTTTAAGAGCACAGATTAAGGCACCATGACCACCCATACTAAAATTTAAAGACCAACAATGAAAGACAAGGTATTTAAAATTATACAAAAATAAATGCCTACATGTCAGATAAAATTAAATAACAACAAAAGCTAGATACCTCTAATTAAAAACTATTTTTAAAATTATGATTTTATGCAACAAACACTAGATATTATTTTATTAAAATATTGTGTATTTATTTTTTTCTTTTAAGAGAAACCTCTTTCTTTTACAACTAATGATTAAATTTATCTTGATTAGTAGTAGCACTTTTTTTCTGCCACATAAGAAAATCGATCCAGAATGTGCTAACAATGAAATTTACTGCAATAAACTAAAAACTTATATGCAATAAAAGGACATTGTTAGAAAGATTTTTTTCAGTTATTACACTAAAAAGATTTTAAAAATATTCTATACAAATATCTGATATTGCATACAGTTAAAAATTGCATACTTAATATAATAATATTTCTAGTTTGTCAGCTTTGATCATATAATCAAGGAAAAAATAATTTAATTGCACATTTTTACATGTTTGATATGATCTGTGTAGCGACACCAACTAGATTTTATTTTGTACAGTATATTTTATTATGTTTTCAAAAAAGTTTGTTACTTAAATGGCACTCCAGTTGACTTGAAAATTTTCTGTTGTTCGTTTAAAAAACTTATTCTAAAGATAAATTATTGGAGTCCGAAGAGTGTATAATCTCAATCATTATGTGTGTTGAAATTTACTCTTTTACATACACTTCAATCTGCAAGTCGTAATTGTAAATGGTAATAATTGCAATTAATGAAGTTTTAATAAAGTCATAATATCCAATAACATACACCTATATTTTACATGTTATAACAAACATTTTGCAACTCAGAAGTTTTTTTTTTCATCCAATATTCATCCAATTTCAAGTATAAATTATTATAAACAGTACAAAATTTAAAAAAAAAAAAAAAAAAAAAAAAAAAAAAAAATTCTTCACAAAGTCATGTCAAAGACTTCTTATACTATAAGCATTTTCAACACAACTGGATGAAATAAATTATAAAAAATCTAATATGATTACTTTTTATTAAAAAAAGAAAAATTATTTTATAACAAACCTGTGACCAGATATTGACATCTTCCCATTCACTGGAAATTCCTTTTCAATTATGCTTGGGAGCTAAAATATATTATTTAATGCAGTAATTGTTTCAAATACACTAATCATTCAGGAATATTTTCAGATTTTGAAGGCCATAAAAAAAATGTGACAAATACATAAGTTTTAAAAGAAATCCAAAATGTTTTTAATGAATCATTTCAGGGAAGAAGAATACTAAAATTTTCACTTTTAGATAATAATAATAACAGGACCAAAAAATCTATGTAAAAAAGCATTTTCCATTAAGAGATCAGAAAGCATAGCAGGCAAAATATTTAAATGGCAAAACAGCAATTATGGCTGAGAATTTAGATTAAAAAAAAAAAAATTCTATTCTTAACTTGAGCATATGTTATAGAATTCCTACTGGTCAGAGAGAACATGGAAAAGTCAAGGTATTTAAAAAAGAGTAAAAAAGTCAGCAAACTTCAAAATTTATTCACAAAGTAAATCAAAAAAGAAATAAATTAAAACTACTGAAAGTTCAAGCTGACTTCAAGTTTTTTATCCAGCATTATAATATCGCTCAAATTTGATAAACGTCTACTAGCAATTAGATGGTATATTTTTTAACACTATCGCACCAACGTCTACTTGCACATTCAAGTTTTTTGATTTGCTTACTGTCTTTTACTAGACTACTCTTCAAAATGGCTGAAATCTTGTGGCAGCAAAAATTTCTTAAATTATGTAAACACTTTTTGTGAGAATTGGTAATAAAAAACTATGAGCATTTATATATTTTAACACATTTTGCTGATATTTTACAGTGAATAAAACTGTTTCTTTGGTGCAGGTTTACCTGCTTCAACCCACTGTTTGAACTGTTTTTTCATTTCTGACTAGCAGTGATGAATTCATATTTTATCAACACTGTCAAAATGATGCAAAAATGCATCAGAAATTCTATGAAGCAACTCTAAATTATGCTTCAAAGTGTTCACTTGTTCACATTTTTAATCTATTGTTAGCAAATATAGCACCAACTGGGCTGACAGCTTTCTCACATCCAAATATTCAAGTAAAATGTTATGTACATGCTCTGATGAAATGCTGTTAGATATTGCACTAAATACAAAGTTTAAATACGATAAAGTTAAACTAGTTTTCCAGAACATGTATTTCCTGTATGACAGCAACAATGTAATTATTATGCAAATACAGTTGATTCCAGTTAATTGAACCTCCAGTTAATCGGACAAAATCCTTCGGACTGAATCCTGTCTTGTAACATTGAGATAGTTTTATCATGTTCGTTTAATCAGACCAGCCGGTTATTAGGACCAAAATGATCGCATCCTGATGTGGTCCAATTAACCAGAATAGACTGTATCTCCTACATCAGCAGCAGATCATTGCACAGTCCCAAGCACATGACTGGCACTCAGATTGTCAGAGGCCTACGAAAGTTAGCAGCTCATTTATCCACCACTGTCCCACATTCATATGTCTGAAGACATGTGCCAATTTGTATTGGCAAAATATAATCAGCATGTGCCAAACTATAATTGATCACTTAGAACTAAGCATATGCAAGCCATGTACCAAAATGTTTGCTATATATAGATTGTGCATGTTTACTTTCCTATGTGGGTGACAGAGGTGGCTGTGGCACTTTGATGTAATGGGTATAATTTATTTTTGGATGAGC
The DNA here is from genome assembly GCA_907164885.2 of Dolomedes plantarius. NCBI lineage: Eukaryota > Metazoa > Arthropoda > Arachnida > Araneae > Dolomedidae > Dolomedes > Dolomedes plantarius. Next base: position 61,774,796 of record OU015495.1, on the reverse strand, counting down.
TCAGTTACGCTAAGACATTACTGACACATTTTTTATCCTCGAAAATGTATTGAGAAGTTTATCTGAATATGCATTCTTATTGGCTTTAGACAAAAGTTAATTGATTTTCTATCCTGTCTCAGCTTTTAACTCAGGTAAGAGGTCTGCTATTTTTAAATATCCAATATTTTCATGGACTTATTAAATCACTCTCCTAAAGGAGAGATTGTGTACCTAAACAAATTTGTCTTAAAATAGGGAAAAAAGTCTTTAGCTTTTATAATTACATTTTTTTCCCTTCTGAGAGATATAAAGGAAAATTATCAAATTTGCAACAAAAATGTTAAAATATAGTGAATGAAACTTTAATATTAGCATGAGTAGTCTGGAAAACATGAGTAAAATGCCCAAGAAAATTAATTTAAAACCTTGTATTAGCCATGTATTAGCCACTCTGCTAACAACAAAAGATATTATACATATATATATTTATATAATTGTAATAATAAATGTAGCATATGATATAATAAATATATAATTATAATAATCATAGAAATTTAAATCTGTCAAAGGAAAGTAATAAATTTTTTTATACTGAGCAATATCACAAAGTCATTGAGATAGTTTTAAAACCATTTCTTAAGACACTTTATTTGTAGTTATGCTCTCTGAAAATGAAAACAGAATAACAAATGCTCATAAGAAGAAAAAAAAAAACTACTACATATAAATTTGAGGAAGAAAGGGTTTCTACATAGATTAACATATGATATACAAGATAGTAGTCTGAAATCTATATAATATATCCTTAGGATCCAATTACAGTAAATTAAATTAAATGGTCATACCTCCTTAGTAACATAAGAATACATCCTATAGTTGTTTTTCCATTTTGGTTCAGTAGCATCAACATAAAAACCAGCACCTGTTCCAAAATCATAGTCATCATCTTCTCCTTCAATGTTACAGCCTCCTACAAGAAACAAAAGAAGAATAATAACTATCAAAAGATACAGAAAATAAAAATTCAATCTTTTAAAACTCAGAATTGCAATGTTTAATAATATACATTTAAATTCCTTTCCTGCAATAACTATATACATGCATCCATATTACACAAACAAACATACACACGCACATATATACATATA